>CABFOV010003866.1:0-12607 GCA_902141375.1 Timema poppense | reverse complement strand
CCTCCCCCCCCCTTTCCATCTTTCGACCTTCTCTTTCAACTTTCTGCCTTTAACCTAAACTCTACTTTATTTTCATTGAAACGAAGCAATTTAGAACATTTTACATGAAGCAACTCGACAGTCTTAATGAACAGGAACTTATTACAATGTTAATTACCGTTTAAACGCTTTTAGAAAGTAAAGGACGCAACTCTCAAACATTAATTGAATCGCTACAACTGGAGCGTTCAAATAGTTTAAGAGCCGTCTTAAATATAAATTGAGAATGTAGACCGGTATACCTTTCAAACCTCTTTAATCATATATTTATAATTATATTATCAATAACAGTAAGCCTGTTATTTCAATCGGTCTGCTTGTTATTTAAATCCATATTTCTACAACATAATTCAATACAGTGCAATTATCTTATTGTGGTTTTAATAATTATGATTGTAGTCTAATAATCCTAACTATAGGGCTACGATGATGATAATAATTATGGATATAATAATAGAAGGTAGAGTGATAATAAATATGATATTAATAGTATAATGATGATGGTAATTACAAGTATGAATATAATTATGACGATGATGATGGCGATAGTGAATATGACAGTGGTTATGTTCATTTTGATAAAGATAATGTTGGTTGTGGTTATGATGGTGATGATAATGATGTTAGAATAGTTATTATTTTGATGGTAGTTTTGATAACGATGATGGTATTTATGTTAATGGTGATGGTGGTAATGATGATAGGGGAGGTGGTGGCTATAATGTTAATGTTGGTGGTTATATTGATTATAATGATTAAAATGGTGGTAGTGATTATGATAATAATGAATGGTTTTAATGGCGAGGTTAGTAAGGGGATAATAAGGTCGATTATGATGACGACCACGATAGCCATATTAATAATGATGGTGAAAGTGAACGATAATGAAGAAGATGATAGTGAGATTAATGATAATTGTGATTCATACATTGAGTTTCTTTTGCGTTTTGAAGACTTTGTCTGAAAAAGGTTTGTATTGGGAGTTAAGAACTGTTTACAGCTCCTAGAGCACGTGAGATGTATTCTGTCAGTTGTTCAATAAGCCATGACCGAGTTTTAACACCTGTCTTTAACTCCAGTTAGTGTTCTATAACTTTGTCCAGTTACCTTATAAACAGCGCAAACCTGCCGTCGATATTACAAGACTGGAATTTTTTAATGAAGTAAAAACTCGGCGTGGATTGCCAAGAAAACGTTCTTAATTATTGAAAAGCTTTCAACATCCAAGGAAGAAAAACGATGTATGTGTCAAATAATGAATTTGTGCCATGTTAGGCATAAAAAAGACTTTGACCTTACTGGGATTCGAACTAACACTGCAATTCAGGGCTTTAACATTATTACTATAACCTATACCCTAAACTCACAGGATAGGCCTAATTTGAAAGCATTTAAGATACACTAATCACAAGTCAAAGGAAAAAATATTGTTCAAACCTACAATATATATTAATAAGATGAATATTTTGTTTGTCATGAGCATTGCACGATATCTACCGCAAGTAGAGGAGTAGAAATTTTAAATTTAATAGCCCCTGTGCACAAACATATGCCCCTCGAAGCTGGAATTTAAATCGTTGGTTAGGTTTTTTTTAAATCTATTAGAAACTGGGTCATAATAAATAAAATAGTTATTTTTCCGCCTGTTTGAAGCAAAGAAAAGTGTTGCTCGGGTTAATTTTGCTAGTTTAATATTAAATACCAAAATAACCCAATCGCATGGCACCCGCTCAACATATAACCAAGAAATGTAAGCCTATCTAGTTGGGAGAATATCAAATTATTATAGCAAGCAATAACTTAGATGCTTCATCACCAAATAATTCAGTGGACCACCGTAACAACTCTAACGGAACGCTGTTGTATCCGTCCCAGCGTCCTTGGTTCAGGTCCTGATAACCTTGGATTAATGTGCGTCAGTTTATGGCTCAGCTCTAGATTTAAATATATAAGTTTATTGTGTTTGGGCGCCATATGGTTTCTAATTCTCTACCAACGATTAGACTGGGTTTGATTTAAATCAAAGATAACTTGAATATAAGATCACAAATTAATATTTAGTATCAATTTATTTCACAACTTGGTTAGCTATGAAATAATGAATATAAATAGGGAAAGTTGAGTTGAAGTGACTGGTTATCTCCAACTTTTTAACTGCGCGAGTGTTTAGCACACGTCCACTCAACTCTGTTGGTGTTATCGCGAATGTTTTTTCCAAATGTTGTCGCGAGGCCTTTTTTTTTTATCGCCGTGTACCCTTGGACCATTTCCTTTCTTAGAAAGAAGTCGGCCAAGGTCGCTTTCACTGTTACTTAAAAAAAATTACCCAGCTCGGTGTCGTAGTTAGCTAACGCGCTAGTTTCGAGTTGAGCTAGACTGCCGAGGACGGGGAGATTGAAGTTCAAATTTCGCTCGGGTGAACTGGGAGAGGTTTTTTCCTAAATTGTTTTCCACTCTCCTTCCACGCAAATGTACGTTCACTTTCTCTATATTTAATCTTCCCAATTCTTAACCCATTATTGTAATTAGTACTTAAGCATATAACCCAAACGGGTAGTAAGACGCGGTGCTAAATAAATAAAATAAATAAAAACATAAAAAAATTACAACTCGGTTCGGGCAGATCTCTTACAATTTTCTATATTCTTTACCGTTAGTTTTTAAGGTTCGTAAATACTAAAAAATCACAATTTTGTATTGTATCCTTATTTTAGAACGTGGGACCAAGTGACATTTTAGTACGTCTTTCACTAAAACTCATGAATCCTGCTAAAGTTAACACGATATCTATGTTATGCTTCAACTCTTACCTCAATACCTCAATAAATGCTTTTACAAAATATATAAAATTGTAAAATAGAAAATATGTTGTGCTAAGTTTAATTTTATTTTTATTTTTAAATGTTTAACTGCAATATTTGGAGATGTAACTTAGAGACTGTAATTATGTAATAAATTATGTAAAGAGCAGCTTATTATATTAGATTACTTCCCTTGCCGCAGTTTTAAGGGGCTACTAACTCGCCGACTTCCTTTGGGAAAAATACCTGTGGAACCACCGGTAATCAAACCTGGGACCTCTACATATTTGCTAAGAATTTTAACCACTAGATCACAAGGATGGCCAATCATTCTATCATGTTTATTTAAGGACACATTATAACATGCTTAAAGAACTTTATTTTATACATATATTATAAGATGTATGACATCTTCCTGAATACTTATTAGCAAGTCCCGGATTTTGACATGCCTTTTTTTTTACATCACAGACGATTATCATGGTCACATACATTCTGGTCATGATCCCCTGGTTGTAAAAAGGTATATTTTAGAGGTGATTTTTTTTTGTTATAGTTGGTCATTCTTGTATTTTAGGTCATAGTTTCTTGGTTTTTGTGTCATTTAAATGCATTTACCTTGAATAAAAATATATTTTAATAGTATCAATATTCTATTAATGCATGATAACTCAAACATAATGTTCCCAACAAAGAGTTGTATAAATGAGAAGATAAAGTAGGCCATAACCTTTGTAGGCTATCACAGTTGTCAGAATGAGAATATAAAATAGGCCATGAACTTTATATCAGATTTGTTAGAATGAAAAGCTAAAGTAGTCAATAAACTTTGTATCACAATTGTCGGAATGAGAAACTAACGTAGTCAATGAACTTTGTATCACAATTGTCAGAATGAGAAGCTAATAGTAGTCAATGAACTTTGTATCACAATTGTCAGAATGAGAATCTAAAGTAGTCAATGAACTTTGTATCACAATTGTCAGAATGAGAAGTTAAAGTAGTCAATGAACTTTGTATCACAATTGTTAGAATGAGAAACTAAAGTAGTCAATGAACTTTGTATCACAATTGTCGGAATGAGAAGATAATGTAGGCCATGAACTTTGTATCACAATTGTCAGAATGAGAATCTAAAGTAGTCAATGAACTTTGTATCACAATTGTTAGAATGAGAAGTTAAAGTAGTCAATGAACTTTGTATCACCATTGTCGGAATGAGAAGATAATGTAGGCCATGAACTTTGTATCACAATTGTTAGAATGAGAAGTTAAAGTAGTCAATGAACTTTGTATCACCATTGTCGGAATGAGAAGATAATGTAGCCCATGAACTTTGTATCCTCTTTGCTTGTCTGATTGTAAAACACACATTCCTTGTGATACTGCAATTAAGCTGGAGAGGGCTAAGTTGGGAGGGGTTAGCTATTACTTATCAAGCAGGTATTTGACCATCAATGTTAAATTTAGCAGAATGCAAGCGTTTAAACGTTTCACTACGTGGATATGTTTTGAGTTTCTATTTGTAAAGTACGTGTTTGATTTAGTCGTATGCATTCATTACGAGCTTTGTACACATTTTTATGTCATTTAAAAAAAATTAAGTCATGTATTTAGAATTTATAGTTCATTCTTTAGGTAGATTTTTGATCATTTCTACAATTCCATCATATTTATTTATAAAATATTAAATTGTCCATATAATACAATCGTGTTGTAATAGACACTATGGGAGCGAAATGCATGTTTCTCTTTTCTAACCGTCCAGTGATGACCAAGCGTCTTCTTGCCAAAGACCATAGGCTGCACTCTATCAATTGAAACACCGCAGCTGTGGACAATGTTCCACCTTTCAAACAAATTAGCAGGCTCCGAAAGAAAACTGTTTATACGCTCACGTGTTCCAGTTTGGTATTTCCTGTCCCCTTGGAATAGTACTTGCAAGTCATGTTCATCTGTTTCAAGAAAAGAAAAATAGTACTTTTGTCTGCTTCATTGGTGCATATCATTTAATCCAATACAAATTTAAGCATTTTCTGCCGCTTCAAGGTGTAAGGGTCACAGACGTATTTATGGGTTGGCGAAACTGGCCCCCGCGGGGGGTGAAGGCCCAGGGGGAGCAAAAAAAATCACCCCAGAAATTTGTCTTCAGTTGTCTGTGTAAGGATATGAGTTTTTACAAGAGTTGGGAGCTGAGCGGCATGAGAAATGGCAAGGAGGTATGAAGGTAGATTCCTGGAGACTATAGAATGTATGACATATATGTGTGGGCCGACACACCACTCACACTCACTGGACGTTTCGTGTACTTGGTTTAGGTGAGACGTAATTTCTAGATCTCGCGTCGTGGTATAAAAACACCGCTCAGACAGCTACCAGTTAGTCACTCTTCCATTAATCATTCACTGAGAACGTGAGCTTATACCGACCATCAGTTCAGTGTACAGTATTTAGAAAACATTCTAAAATACTCTTTCGTAAGGAGTGTATCAGTGTACAGTGTTGAGTAGTTTATAAAGTGTAATAAAACACTATATAACAAGATGGGACTTAAAAACCATCTGGTAGTGCGTTTAGAAAGCTAAAATAAGTCAGAGAAAAATTATTTCACATTTATCTGGAAGGGCTAGCCAAGGGTTAGCAAGTGCAGTCAAATAAAACTAAAAGTGGCTGGAAGTTTGCGAAATCCCTAATAGTGTTTATTTCGTACACAGCTTCTTACCCATGACCTTGAAAATGTCAATTAATCCTAATTTAAATTTATGACCTCAAATTATGGAACACATCTTGGCGCCATATGTTTTTTCAAGATTATAAAAAATAGGAAACGTTTTAAAATACAATGACTGATTTATAGCCCATATAAAGATGCTCAGTTGGTTTCCCAGGTTTAATTTTATTGCAGGAACCCAAAAATCACACCATTTTCTGAATTTCACAAAGTTTTTCAGGATTGGAAACACTTAAATCCCTCCAGCTAAATTCATGAAAATTAAACTCATCGCAGAGATTATTACATGACGTGGAATGACTTTGAAAGGAAATTAAGAATTGATATAGCTCTGGGTGCTGAAATACAAAACAACCTTGAAAAAGAGGCTGAGAAATGGGGGAATATCCTAACGGTTGTGATTTATGTTATCGTTTTCGTGCCCAAAACAAATTGGTATTTGGCGGAGACAATCGGAAGGAAATCAAAGGGGTTTTCGATGCGGTATATTCATAGCTAAATCGACAGTATTCAATTTCATTTTAGTACTAATATTTAGTCAGTTATAGTAGCTATTATGGTAAAGTGATTTTTATCTAGAAGGGGTAGGGGGTGATACAGTTCCTTGCCAAGGGCACAATACACAATGTTATATGTGATTGTTTTTGAGACAAAAGTAAGCACAAGATGTTGCACCTCTAGCTTTATAGTGTAGGTTCTTTATACCTTGGACTAATGTATTTCTGGTTCTGTACCGCCCTTTAGCTCCCTCGTACCAGACAAAAACCTCCACCCTTAATTCTTGTGGACAGTATTTGATGACGTCACGGTGATTGTCGACTCCCCCACATCACCAGGTGTCCCCTCCCTCCAAGTTCTAACCATTGCAGATCCCTGGTAAACAAGAGGCACGCGCTCTTTCAAGGGTGGACAAAGAAGAGTAAGCTTTGACTGAAATCTCATAATTATTGTGCACCGCGTCTAGCTTCTAAAGTAGAATTCTGGTAGGAAGAACAGTATCTAACAGTTACAAATGTTACTAAAACAATTTTAATATAATCATACGACAATTCATGCTATTTGTAAATGTCGCTTTTGATAGATATGATCAATTTAAAATAAAATTCATAATAAAGTAAATTGTTATCAATGTTAACAGCAAAAAAAAAAATTATTTGTATTTTCTAAACTGTTTTTCCTATAAAAATTGGACTATAGGCCTACATGTCCAGGCTGTTCGCATCTACATTAATGGAGTAGGAATGAGGGAGGTAGATTTTAGAGGAAATATTCTCATATTTGTGAAGAGGGAGGGTGAGAAACCATTTATGAAAAACAAACTTAGTACATCCAGCTGGGATTTGAATCCCGACCTCCCTGTCACTGCCAAATCAGAATAAACGATCTTGGCTTTTAGTCCACGTAACCTGCGTTTTGGGTGCGATTTTGAAACTATTTTTCTCTTTTGTCAGCCAATCAAAATGGTTAGTTACACAATAAGGGTATTTTAGTTAAACGTCTTATTACCCGTTCGTGCTATACGCCTGGATGCTTATCTAACTTGTTAGGGATGTGGAAGGTTGAATTTATAGGAAGTGTGTACCCTCAGTTACATGGAGGGAGAGTGGAAACAACTTTTATGAAAACCATCCTCAGTCCACCCGACCAGGATCAAACCTCGACATCCTCATCATTAACAGTCTATTCTATTGAGAAAGTAAAAGCCTTAGACCATACGGCCACCGAAGCAGGTAATAAGGGCTATTTTTTAATATTTTTAAAACTATCTTAACCCGCGTCAGTGCCTGAGCAAGCTAAGCGATTAGGTTCACATTATCCTTGGATGCTATTGTAATGGAAGTAAGGGTTCGAGTGTCGGTCGAGTGCATAGGGGAAAGGGTTTCCAATAATAGGATTTAACTCTAGAGTTTTCTTACATTCTCTCAACGCTAGTGAGATGATATTTACTTTGAGCTACTCTTCACATCTTACCTCTAATACTGGGTCGTTATTGGCCATAGCGTCGAACGTAAAAATCAAATAAATTTAAATTATGACACCTAACCATGTATTAGGTAAATTTTGAACCAATTGTAAATTAATAGAAATAATACTATTAATTAAAGTATTTTTATGCTAAGAATATTTTAACTATAAAACTAATTTGCATGAATATGTATTAACAGATATTGATGATAACATCAATTAAATGATGATAATGTAACTTAAACATCATCCATGTAAATTTTGACAACTCATTGGCTTAAACCACTGAATAAATGTATTATTATTTTACCCTACTAACATAATATTATGTAACTGCTTATTAACACTTTGTAATCCCATTTTATTGTAAGTTATAAATAATTTTACTCAAGTAAGCTCAATATAATAAATTTCATCACTTTTGTGTAATTTATTAAAAATGTTACTTGTTTTTCCATAATTTTGTTTATATCATCATAATGTATTAACTTAAGTTCTCATTAAACATTTGGTCTTAAATCTTCATATCAATAAGATTGTTATGATTAAACTATGATCAATATAAAAAAAGCTTTATTAATTATTATCTATATTATATTTTCACGCTTATCCGATCACAATGATGGGGTGGTGAGGAGTTAGGTTGAATAAAGAAGAAATTTACCCACATTTGCGTTGAGACAAAGCGGGAAGCTATTTTTAAAATTAATTTCCAGTAAATCTGACCCAAAATTGATCTCCGATCTATTCTTCATCAGAAAAACAACATTTAGCCAGTGAGATACCTTGGCTAAACATTGCGATCACTGAAGCACCTTTGGGTTTATTAAAGCTTGCCTTCGATATGTGTGAATGTGTGTCTTGTATTAATTACTATTTTGATTATAAATATTAAAATGCATTCGATAAATAAACTAATTTCATCAACACACAAATTACCTACCAACTAAAGTATAGTTATAGAACAAATACAACTTTCAATTTTCTGTCCATTAATTATTATTGATCACTTTGAAAAGGAAATATCAAATATAATTTATAGTAAATAGTTAAAAATTAAAATGTATTCGTAGAATTGAACTCCAAATCCTCAACTCGGTACACAAACGTACTACCGACTGAGTTAAAGAGTAGAAAGTTGTGTTTTAATCGTCTATAATCAGTACTGGAATTAGAGCGTACATATACTTTTTTTAATAAAAATTTTTGACATAAATGTTTCTAATTGCAAAAAAAAACTGTTATGGTTTTTTACTACACTGCGTTGAACAGCCCCCTCCGTTCTATACGAATTTTAATTACGATAGTAAGGGAGGAATAATTTAGAGGGCTTATACCCTCATTTCAAGTAGGGGGATTGGGGAAACATTAATGAGAAATCACTCTCGGTACACTTAGCTGAGATTCGAACCCAGATCTTGTCACCAGCAAAACAATTATTTCGCGTGTATGTGAGTGGTTTTAAATAAATGCTCCACAGTCCTTTTATTAACATTTTTCTTTATATATTTTTTAAATATGTTGTCAATTGGCATTATCAAGTTCGTTTTCAACTGGCATTGTTGGGTGGCATGGTTTGCATCTTGCTCTGACCAGACAAGAGTTTTAGACCCGGCTGGATGCAAGAGATGTACTTTCCCACCCTCGCTCCAACTAGATACTGATGTATTTCTTTATAATTCTCCCTTCTCATTATTTTTACTATAATGGGTTTATATAATTATTATTATCACTATGTAGAAATTGGAATTTATTTACTTGAACTGAATCTCTTAAATTTGAAAGTATAAAACGCAAGGTTTTTTGTTGTTGTTGAATGTTATAATACATTCTTTTTTCACTGATTTTATCATGATTTGATATGGTTCATATCCTTTTAGGGCCCCAAACCCTTCTTATCGTACATATCGTATTGAGATAGCGCTTTAGTTTTAAATAACTTTTTTTTTTGTCAATTTGCACTTAAAAATATTGATGCTCATGCAATTTCTCGGACATCTAGAAATTAAAATTTGAGCTACATCAGTGATTCCAGTAAGAATAGTCCTCTTGGCTGTTGAATGAATAGTAATAGCATCAGAGTGCTTAAAGTTGTTTATTATAATAAAAGGAGAACCCAATTTAAAGAGTTATTTCAGGAATATTCTTATATATAATATATCTCATTTTAGGCCTACCTTAAATTGATCCAGAAACAAGTGTAGTCTACTTTAGGGTTTTTCCAATGAGAATGTATTATTTAAAAACTTTTTTACTTTTGTTTAGTAAAAATAATTTATATTTTTAATTATTTCCATTAATTTTGTAAATTATCGCGGTGATTAATATTGTTTTTATATTTTGTGTTTATTGTTTAACTTAGTTATAATATTGTTTACTAATAAATATATTCACATAACATGGAATGTATTATTGTATATTGTTTCAGTGCTCGCTTATTACCGTATGTGTGACTGTTTGTAAGTGATATATTAAAGGAAATTTAAATTGAAATTATTAAGAGAGTTAGTTAGCTTACTCTTTGTTAGTTGCCAAATTACCGGAAATTCATTCTAGCGCAAAATTGACGCCTTGGACCAGAGGCAGACAACTTTTTTGGTATCTTGGGCCGTATGGGTTCAAAACCAAAAATGGTGGGCCAGTTTGGAAAAGATTATTGAACAAAAGTTTTCAACTAAATATTTATATACTATTAGTATGCGTACAACCTGAACAGGTAGTAAAACGCAGTGGTAAAAGAATCGATGAGTCTATCTTTATGAATACAATTGCTTTTTGGCTAAATATTTTGTAGGTGAGAGAAAATCCATCGGCGGCCCGTACGACTGCTGCCATTGGCCATGTGACTACCGAGGGGGGTGATGGATAATATTAATAAATATACCTACAAATAATATAGTAAAATGTTATCAATGTTGACTACAACAAAATAAAAGTTGTTTGTATTTTCAAAAATTTCCTTCCTACCACGTTCATATCATATACTTATATATTCTTCAATACAGTCATTTTGGTAGAATTGCGTCTAAATAGGTATATTAAACTAAACTATATTTATTTTATATGTTACTATCAACCATCTTTTAAAAATGTAAATTTTCAAAAAAGAATTACAACTCATTGTTTGTGTCAGTGTCCACGTTTTGTCTATCCCTGCACTTTAGGGGTGAGTGGCGTGGGTTTGATTAGATACATTTCCCCCCTCAGTACCTCTCCTACTCCCTCAGGGGTATCAAGACAGGAGAGGTCAGGGGAAGAGGGAGGGAGGAGTAGTAATTTCTGTACACTCATCTCCAGGTGAGTAAGGGGAGGTTCGCATGGCATGGCTGGTTTGGCGGGGAGCGGAGGTGAACTGGAAGGATAGGGTGCTATCACTGGAATACCCTTCCTTAAAGTGCGGGGATCACGGGGGTGACCCACTACGAGGATACGTAATTAAAGTGAAGAAGGAAACTACTATAAAAAGAAATGGAGGGGGTTTGGAAAAAACAAAAATACCGGCACTTCAGCAACGTCGAGTTAACTATGATCCCATCTCACGTCCGATTAACCGGTATATTAGATACGTTATTAACGGGATTTTAGATACAAGATAATGCTCGAACGATAAATATCATATAAGTGCGGTTTTCTACAGTCTTCGCTTAGTAGTAGTAAATTTGAAGATAGTAATTTCATTTTTGAACAAATTATTCGCTTTCATTTGTGTTGAAGGCCTGGCATTTTTCACTTTAACAAGTTGTGATTAATACACATCTTGTCAGAGGTGAAGAAAAGGTTTGGCAAACAGATATGTGCTGGAACCGAGGATTGAACCGCGCACCCCCAGTATAGAAGTCTGACACCTTACCCCTAGATCACCAGGTCACCCTTAAAATATGGTAAAACTGTTCCACTGGTCCTAATTAAACTGTTATTTAAAGTAGAATACAGAAAACTGCACAACGGTGGTTTGAGCTGAATTACCTATCTAGATATTCGATGTTTAAGCTCAGTCGATAGCGTACCTGAGATCTAGGCTGAGGAGAGTATTCAATTCTCGGTGAGACCTACATATTTATTTTAGGTCAAATGCACGTTTCTCTCTTTCACAGTGATGAACTTATGGCTGGTGTCTGGGTGGTGTGTATTTTCAAGGGTTAAGGTAGTTGTGCGGAGGATGTTGATGGCTGTACACGGACCTCTTGTTAAACATTGATCTATGGGGCTTGATCAATGCTGACAGATTTCAATAAAAAGGTGCTGTCAAACAACAAGCATATCATCATATTTGTAAAATCATATGAAAATAATAACTAGCTGTTTAAGTTAGGTGTTATCCGTGGGATGAAGTGAGATATTTTTATTAAAAAGAAATTTAAAGGGCTAGAAAACACTGGTTTTATTAATTTTTTTAGAAGAGTAAATTCTTTGTTCTTTTTTTCATATTAATTAATCACTAAACATTTGGAGCTATTTAATTGGTGTTTAGTGTTTGGAACTTATAAAGGAGAGTAATATAGATGATGACGATGATGATTATATACAAGTAAGAGTGAGAATGATGATAATCATAACCACCCACACTGATGGGTAAGTGGATTAAACGTCAAGCTCATCTATTCTGGTTTGGTGGTGTCAGGAGGGTCAATGTTCAAA
The DNA here is from genome assembly GCA_902141375.1 of Timema poppense. Lineage (NCBI taxonomy): Eukaryota > Metazoa > Arthropoda > Insecta > Phasmatodea > Timematidae > Timema > Timema poppense. The sequence goes on along the minus strand of CABFOV010003866.1, from coordinate 433 downwards.
CACATGCTGGGTGTATCAAGAGTGTAATTTCCTAAACATATCATCACTTTCCCTTCATGCAAATGTGGATACATTTCCTTTAAGCTATAGCTTGTTCACCTGTATCACATTAATTAATTACCGACTAACAACGAATGTAAGCCTCCCGGGTATCAGTTAGGAGTGCTGACCGCTATTCCAACCCCACCAGTACTGAACCGTTAATAACGTCGTGTCACCCACTTTGGTGGCCGCATGGTCTAAGGCACTACTCTCGCGATAGACTAAACGGCCTATGATGGGAAGATCGTTGTTCGATCCCAATTGGGTGAACTGAGGGTGGTTTTCCTTAAATTGTTTCTCCAATCTACCCACGCAAATGCGGAAACACTTCCTATAAATTCTACCTTCCTTATCCCTAACCCAATATAGTAATAATAATAATAATAATAAT
>CABFOV010003865.1:0-59861 GCA_902141375.1 Timema poppense | reverse complement strand
ATTTAAATTATCCATTGTTATTTAGGTATAGACTTCAACGGCAATTGTTGAGATTTATATATTTTAGATTAAATCACTTTATCTTATTATTCTTGTGTCTGCTGTGACAGAATGCATTATTTATTTTATATATATTTAAAGTAAATTTTATTGCTTTACAATTTCGTATATATTTCGATGATAATTGCTATCTTATGTATATATTATTAAAATTAAGCCTTCTTGCTTTTTGGGTTTGCATACGCTTTGCAGCGGTCAGTTTGAAGTATTATATCGGTGGTTTTGTATTAACACTTTCGACCTTGGGAATACGGAGTTATCCTATTCATGTTTACAGAAAAGGCTATTGTAAATTCTCTTTTAAATTACTGGAGATTTTGTTATTCACCTTTGGCCCAAGGTCGTCCACTCTCTTGATGAGAGTAAACTAACAATCATTTGTATCATGGTCTTCTGCCAAATATTTAGGAGACTTGTATTGGATTTAGAATCTAGAGTTCTTACTTTAACTATGTTCCCTTTGGGGGCTTTATATCTTATGTATATTTAGAAAGGCTAAGTTTAAATAGTCTTGAATTGATTTTTATTGCCAGACCACAAATTGGCTCTCTAATGCCATTTTGGGAATATATGATGTATCTTCATTTCCTTTATATTTGACTAAATCAAAATAAAACTATCTGTTCTCTCTTGTGACTCCTTGGTTGTTGTTTTTTACCACGCTTCCTGGTTACCTGTTAGCGTCACATTAGGAACATGGACCTTGAGGCATATTCATTATTTGGAACTAATAAGGGAATTGGGGTTGCTAATATGGGAACACCTTATACACCTCCAGCTAGATGGGAAAGATCACCTTCTCCTTCTGGTTTAAAACTTCCTGTTAGACCAAAAACTACTAAACCTACTCACAGTCCTACTTTTAGACCCCAACAACCAGGTACTCAAATTTTAACACAGGATATTTGTTTAATCTGGATCATAGGGAAGAGTTGTAAATAAACATTGTACTTTTATAAAGCATTTATTAAATATAATCATAAAAATACATTTTTTTAAATTTTTTTAACCATTTATTCCCAGTCCATAGTCTTTGAACATATAGAATGTATAGAATATATGTATGTATAACATGTAGACTGTGTAGTTTCTTGCTCACCCATGGCGTGTCACCAAAATTTTTATCTTTCACATGCACTCTGTAGATTCTTGATTGCTACACGTCAACCAAGAAAAGTTCATTGTTGAAGCCATAAGAAACGCTATCTTACTGATAACGGCATCTCCTTTGTGTTTGACGCTCACATTGATAGCGTCACCACTAAATAAACTTTTCATTTGTTCAATGGTGAGTCTATCAAAAGAAGGGTCATCGATCATAACCACTCGTCGATTAAAACAGTCTTGCAACCCAAATTGAGATAATTTATTGTTCTTACTACAATACACAACGTTTATCAAAGCGTCGGCTATCATTATAAATAACGTAGATTTAAGACTATTTGGGTCACCTCAAAGGTAGATCACACAACATTTCTAATTTTTTCTATCTAAAACTAACAAATTTAACAAAAAAGCTCCAATTCTCTCTTCGTCAGATCCAAATTGATAATTTAACCAAGTTTTTACAACTTTTTTTTGTATCGTCAAGGCTTAAATAATAATAATCAAAATCAGCAACAGATTTAAATAGTAATCTATCCATAGGCATTTCAGGATTTTGATTGCTTAGCCAAAGAAATAAATCATTTAATGACATTTGTGTAATTTTGGTTTCCACAGAGTGTAAGACACAAAGCAAATTTGTTTCACTAATTTCATAATAAAAAAGATCTAAATATTCTTTATCCAAAACACAGTTTTTAACGGGAACAAATATATTCCTTGATAAAAACTGTTCGGCTGATTTATAGATCTTTTTTACTCTAAAAACGGGTGGTTTTCAGGACGTTGTTTCAATTCGTCCATCTCTTTGATGTTGTGACGAATTAGGTTCTGTATGTAACAAGGCCTCATTCGGTGTTGGAGCAGAAGAGTTTAAGTTCGCCCAAAACCTCATGTCCACCACACAGTGTTTCCACGCGTTGTGCTTTCCCACAGCACGGCGTGGATAAATCTTCAGCACCGTATAGTGGGAGCCTTGTTGCAGTTTACTGAATTTTAATGTGCAATGTTCCGACTTGTTTCTCACTGAAATAGTGAAATAGGTTTCGCCAGAAACATTTGTTGGCACTGGTACTGTATTTGATTGATTCAACAGTCCGTAGAGGAACGACTCAGATTCCTGATAATAAGGCGCAGTCACACTTGTGTGAGTTCCAGGAGCAATCGTGGAGGACATGTACGTGGGACCATCCGGGTTGGTGGTGCGAGTAGATGATCAAAAACCCTGTTTTTCGGGCGCTTTGATTAGCAAGCATTAGAAAAACAAGGCCTCCATGGTCTGCAATTGTTCCAAGGGGAATAATGTCAAGGAGGACAACTGGTCTTGCACAACACCCTGTAATTCGGTCCACGTATTTGTCCCATCGACACTATCTCCCTCCGCTCCACACATTGTCACTAAATCTATTATCTGGGACAATATCGGTCGTTCCTCCTGGATTTTCAGTGAATCGTTAATCAAATGTTTCTGTGTCCATATCTTAAACTCTATAGGGTTTTCAAAATATAACTTAACAGTAGAAATAAAATTTAAAATACCTGCAATATAACTATTTGAAATTGACTTAACCTTTTTCTTAGGTGACTCGTAGCTAAGCTCTTGTGTATTTTAGGAATAACTTTGAACCAGCTGCTGGTTATCTTCGCTCATTTTGTAAAGGTTCAATTCTAGCTATAATTTTTGAGTCTTGAATTTTAACACCTTGGCCAAAAGCGATGCCAAACTTGCGTTTTGGAGGTACTGTATTGTTGAACTCGTCCCAATCCTCGTCAATATCCTCGATCCCTTCCAAAGCTTCTTGAACTTCGAAATCTTCCACAGTTGGGCTCAATCTGGAACTGGTTGCTGCGATGAAGCAGGTAAATCCTCAGCAAATGAGTCCATACATTCTTGAAACAGCTGACGGTTGGAATCTCTTTGGATTTTTAAATTGTACTCTATGATGCTGTCGTCAAGGAAACGTGATCTCAGGTTAATAAACTACAAAAATCTAATCAGAAAGATCTAAAAGAATTACCATCTACTTGGAAAGGGTATCTTAAGTTGAATTTCAACATCTATCTGAAGAAAAAACGCGTTAAATATTAAAAAATTTAAAAGCGGATAGTAATTATTCCCGCTCTTTCATACACCTAAGACCGGATTTAAGAAAATATGACAGGAACAACCACCCAGGAACCTTTAAAAATCAGGGGCCCCCATAAAATTGTTGCAATAATATAAATTAAATATCTTTTGACTCTATAGATTGCATTCATGATAACATTTAAAAAAATTAATTATCAATTACTATACCAATTTTTATTTGTTTCTGACTTATTTACTTAAGGCACGTGTGGAAAACAAACAATTCGGACTGTGGTTCTCAAAACTTAAACTACATCCCTAGATCACGGTGTGGGTTCATATGGAATTTTAAAAAATTGTTTCCTCAATTGAATCGTCTTAGCGTTTACTGACCTGTGTATACAACCGTGGTGTATAAAAAGCAGAATACCACATTTTGGTTGGTTTTTAAGTGCATTTTACTAAGGTTTTGTTTGGCAATAACGAAATATATCATATTTTGGTTTTGTTTTAAACGAATCTAATTTACTGTGATGAAAATATTACCTTGTTTGGATAAAATCTTTAACATGGATAATTTAACAATTAATTTTGTAAAGAAAAAGTTATAATGTCAAAACGTTGAAAAAAAATGCGTTTAATGTTGAGGCCTCCTATTTGTTTATTGCCCGGGGTCTCCACAGCTCTAGATCAGGCCCTGCATACACCTCCATTATTTGATTTATAAAACTGATAAGGTTTTAAATTCCCATTTTACAATGTATAAATGTATTGTAATTTTGAACAAATAAATTTAGTTACTACAACACTTTTAGAGAGCTGGGACTATTTTAAAATTCCCAAGCAATCAGTTATGGTAGGTTTTTATATTACATATCACAAAGAGCATGTATACTTTTTACTTCACTGACTCAGCAAATTTTTATATTTTAATCACCAGACTAGATGGAAGTATTTAAACCAGGCAAAATACACACCATAAACACTACCGTGGATGCGATAACAGAAGTTATCAAAACAAACACTCTCTTTTTCTGAGTGCTCAAAGCAAGATTTGTGAGAGTATTGTCACACGTGGTTTGAGCTAAACTATTAAAATTTTGATCGCGTCAACCACTTGGAATTTGGCCGCGCCGCTCACCGTATCACTTTGCCATTATGTAGAAATCTTTCAAACTAACAGCGCATTTGATATTTTACCTTCAACCACTTCACTATCGCCACTAGCTTTTGTTTACCCACGTAGGTCAGTGCCTTAGTACTTACTACTGTCATACTTACGTGTCACCAGTCTCTCCCTGGCTGTTCGTGTCGCCGTAGCAGAAAAGATCTGCCCTTTTCGTTTCATCACTCGAGTAGGAGCTAGTGTGACAGGTTTGGAACTGAAGAATAAAAAGCGCGCTATTTTTTAAAATTAGGTTTAACCTAAAATCTTAAATTGTTTCAACAAAATTGATTTATAAAGAGTTGACTACAAGAAAATGTTTACATGCTACATCGTGATAGTCTTTGACATAAAATGTGGTTGTAAATGAAATATCTAATTCCAAAATTTATATTATTAAAGGTATGAATTCATTGATTTACATCAGTAATTACTAATTACCAACTGCTTATCAAACCCATAGACTTTTCGCCACATGAATGAATGTTTTTCAGGTGACTATAGTGAGATAAGACTATCCAATCCCTCTCCTGACACACAATATAACTTAAATTCATGTCAATGGAGATGTTAATATCCTCTCACCTATGCCTTGTTTCCCAATGAGGTCTTTTGCATATTCTTGAAAAATGTTAGAATAAACAAATTCCAGAAAATCAATGTAATTTAAGTTTTGGAGCCACTTGGTTATACATTTTCCCCCCCACAATTTTTGTTTTTAATATCCTTGTTTTCAAACATAACCATTAGTTTTACCAGACAGTATATTTATGGCCGCAAAAAGGAGTGTATTGATAGTTGAAATAAATAATTTTGGGAACCTAACACAATTTGTAGTCTTCAGTTTAGTAATAAAATGCATAATTTTTTAACAATAAAATTTAAAGTAGTTGGGGTTAGTTAAAAATAAACCGCATCAATGGTTGCATGTTCTAATTCGCTGAAATAAATCAGGAATAGTACGCCAATCTTGGACTAGACTGGTTTCAGTGGCGGCTCGTGTATAGGCACTGCGGAACTGCAGCATCCCCTATTTCCACTTGATATTAGCGATAACATTTAATATGAGTCCTTTTTTCTTTAATTCTTTATTTATTTTTGTAGTACAATATATATTCCTTAAGATTAATGTCAGTACTTCAGTAGCCATTCCCCAGTTTATGAAAAAGATACAAAAATCTTTGTGTGGAACTGTGCGCTTCACAGTTCCGGTGACGTGGTGTTTTATTGTTGTGCGCATGCGCACATAGGAGGGATGTGGGGAGGAAGGCAGTGCTGCCAGGTAGATAGACACTGTTTCTCTCGCAGTGCCGGCTCTGGCGTGATGGTGGAAGGAAGTTTTCTTTTACTCAGCGTGTTTTGTGCTTAAAAACCGTGTACCATATTTTTGAATGTGATAAAGTGTATAAGAGTGTAGAATTAGATTATTATTCTGCTTCCAGCTATTCTATTTGATTCATCTTTCTTTTCTAGTTTTTTTTATTTAACAGAAAGACTAAATCCTCTTGCGGTACTTTCAATGGAGAAAAATTTCCTCACTTGCCATCCAGAGATCAAGGAGAAAACTATTGAACTTTTTGCGCAAATTAAAACAAAAAGAATGAATTTCATGTTTAAATGAATAGATAAAGATTGAACTGTAACAATTTAAGTAAAAGTATGTAAATATGTTTGGTTTTTTTTGTTTGTTAAGATTTTATCAAGTTCCAGAATACATTTTCTTTTTATACATGTTTTTCTTTCCTTTTACCCAATTTTAAAACAAAGGCTAAACAATTTCTGGAGCAGCACCCCCACTAATTTTAGCTACGAGCCACCACTGGCTGGATTACCAGTGACGATATGAGGTGATAAAAAACAAAATTTCTTCCGCCATCTTTAAAAAGAGAATTGAAAGAATTAACAAGGTGTTCGAGTCGCCGTATAGAGAACAGCTTGTTCCATCTGCTCCTGACGTACGCTTTGTTGCACTCGTCACATGTAAAACTGCTCCCAAAAGTCGACGCGAACAAAACTATTTTATTCCTTCAGCCATATATCCATTTTTGGTATGTTACAAAGATAATTATGTGACGTCACATACAGTAAATAGAAATGGAAAAGGGCGTGTATACGATAGTGAGATAATGTGGAAATAACGTAATAACTTTGAGGTCATATTGTCGTCTACAGGTGAGATTGTATACTATCTACTTATACCTCGTTCATTAAATAAGATAAGAAACAAGTACCATTATTAGCATTGTCATCTATAGAGTGATTCATTGCCTAGATCCTAACTTTGTTTTTTTAAGTGTTATCATTGTAGGCATACTTAATTGTTTTTCATTTGGCCTTTTTTGCCATTTGGAATGTACCTTTAATGACGTGAAACTAGTACCTGACTAAATTGTTTTGTTATAAAACTTAATAGTCAAAGGCCTAATTCTAATGTATTGTTTTATTGCAAGGTTGTGTGTACTTAATAGAAAGAAAAATGAAACTCAAAACAATGCACTACACAAATTAAAAATTCTAACACTGTTTAGTGGCCTACAAAAATATATTTGTGTGTGGGCTAGAGGAGGTGTTAAAGGGGAACATTTGTTTTACACCCAAAACTACATCACAAATAAAACTTTCATACTCTACTATGTGATAAAGCATCTCATGTCTGATAACATTTTTTGGTCATTTAACATCAAATGAATGACATAAGTTAAGGGAAAGATTAAAAACATGATACCATTAGGGCTTTTTCACACAGCAACTCAAATTACACAATATTTTGGTGAACACTGGTGTCTGACACTTCTTTGCCAACATACTTCGTAGCATTTTATTAAGTATTTAAAATGAGCTCGAGTGCTTAAAATATTTTAGTTTTTGCATTGAATCCAATTGTTTACACATTTTGTTACTTTAGGGGTAATTTTAGTAAGACAATGATATTATTAAATAGACTTTCAAAAATGAGTTCACTTTAATCAATCTAGGCCTATATATAGGAAAAAAATTATTTTAGTGCTTAGAATTTTGATAAATTAAGGCCTTATTATTTTTGTAATGTAGCCTATGTTTATATTGATTGAACAACAATCAAGGTTAAAAATACAATTTGATTAAATATTGTTCCTTACTACAACCCATTATGTTTTTCAAAAATATAATTATACACTTGTTAAAATAATGCAATAAAATTTCAACTATCTATTGACCTTAATATTAAAATGTATGGGTGCCAATTAAAAAAAGTTGTAATTAATTACTTGCACGTTAGCAGACAGAGGTACACTAAACAATGTGAGGGGAAATCCAAGAATCATGCTTTTTAGGCCAATTTATTTTTCTCTTAAAAAACTGAAAATTACAAAATTTAAAGACCTATTAGCACCATACATACTCACAAGAATCCAATGATACTAAATTCGGTATTATTAAAAAACTTGTTGATAGTGAACAACTCGAAACCAAACTCACCTAAGTGACATAGGAACAAATATTGTTGAAAAATCCATAAAATTGCATGACCAAAGCTTTACTTATATTATAATGCCCAATAATCTTCTGCAGCAACCACTTTTCACTCTCTTTTGCATTAGACCTATTTATTGTAAATGGTCAATTGACCACACTTCGCTCTCTTTTGCATTAGACCTATTTATTGTAAATGGTCAATTGTACTTTTATTATTCAAACAAAAATACTCTTGCACATCCTTATATATATCCAGCAAAGATACAAGGCGCAACTAGAACCAAACTGAAAATGTAGTAAAGATTTGAATGGTAACACCCACCAGAAGTTATTTATTAAAATAAAGTAATAATATATAGTTCAAGGCTAAATAATTTATAGATATGTTTAGGCTCCTTTCCAAACAAACTTAACCTAACCTTCACTACAGGGTCATTCCGTGTCAAATCGACACACTTTCAAACATAATAAAACTTTTTTTTCAATTTTTTTTCAAATTTGCCTTTGTTATTGGCGCAATAAAGATACGCGAAAATATAGATTTTCGGCCCTCTAACTTTACCTGGACAGAAGTTACAGGTGATTAAAGTTTACAAAAATTTAGTCTAAATTGGTTGTTCCAAACATATTTGATTGGCTGTAAAATAAGCTATATGAATCCTAGATATCTCAAACTACTCTCATTTTAAAGCGCTTTTTATAATCTTTAATTTGATATGTAAAGTGGTAAACTTACTTAAAAATATTGTGTCTCGCTGTTTTTGTAATATTTAAAATTCGATTTTTTCAGAAACGAGGCTTTTTTTTAATTCTCAAAAAAAATTGAAATATACCTTAGGGTGTTAGGAAGATGTTTACCAAGTTTTATTTTGGGACCTCCATGGGATTATGAGTTGGGTATATAAAATCACAATTATAGTCTCATATTAGTTTTACTATAAATATGGCTTTATGCACACACACACACACACACACACACACACACACACACACACATACACTTATAAATTCTCACCTGTATTAAAGGTATCATCAATTCTGAATATACATTGAACAAACACTATTGTGTGTAGTTATAAAAACCATAAAACTAAGAAATAATCTAAAATTTATCAGCATTTTAAAAGATTATTACAGTAAAACAAAAACATTTTTGAATATACTGTACTCACATATCAAATGAAATGCCTACTTTTAAAGTTGGTTCTTTATCCTTATTGTCATCCTAAAGATGTTTTTTGTCTGCTTTTTGTTTGAGAAACTTTTGTATCACTTCTTGAACTTCATGTTCTGGGAAATTATAGGTTTGACCCATTTGTGTCAGAGGGCTCACCTTTCTCTGTATCCTTTCAGCTTTAATCCAGGGTTCGTCTAACTTGGTTGGGTATTTAAATGAAGGGGGTGGTCCTGCAGAGTAAAGAAATGTTAATTTTACTTGATTTTCATCATTTTTCTCCAAAACATAGCTAAGTCACCACTGGTTATCGTAAACTGCAACTACATACCATTAATTTCACTGAATGAATAACAATTTATATTCATCAGAAACCCATTCTTCAGTTGTGTCAAATGAGAATGGTTTGACAAGAATTTTGCTCTCTGAAAGTGGAATAAAGGTGTGTAGCTTGTGTAACTGATACTGCTCCTATTCATGGTACTATACTGTGCAAATTTATTACTATTATTATTATTATCGCTTCTTGCTACCCGTTCAAGTTATACACACTTACGCTAATGTGTAATGGTAGGGGGATTGCGAGATGAAATGGAGGATCTACAGTTTAACGTGGAATCCGAACCATGGTGGTAGGCCTGGCATTCCACACATTCACAAGTTGTGATTAATACACATATTGTCAGAGGTGAAGGAAGGGTTTGGCAATCAGATAAGAAGTGTGCAAACATTATTGCTCTTAAGGATCACACTTCTATGACAGTGAAGAAATATCGCTTCTGCAATTGGCGTAGGCAAATCAAGTGTATCAAGAATTATTGCGAGATACAATGCATCTGGATCATCGTCTCCAAAAAGGAAAGGTAAATGTGGAAGAAAATGAAAAACAACTTCATGAACCGATAAAATTTTAATCAGAAATAGTAAAATAAATCCAACATAAACAAGCACAGACCTTCAAAGATATGTATTGGCTAGTGGGTTTGATAATAGTGATTCAATTGTACTCCGTAGGCTTCTGGAAGCTGGCCGAAAGGTAAGAAGACCAACAAAAAAACAATATTTGAATGCTAAAATAAAGATAAAACTTTTAGCACAGGCCAAAAAATATGAATCATGGACTGCTGGTGACTGTAAAAAGGTAATTTTCAGTGATGAAACTCATTTATTTGCGCAGGGCTACAAAGAAAATGTCGTTAGACAAAGTAACTGTGAACCCTTAAGATCTGAGTATATCGAACAAACTGTAAAACACCCTCTTAAACAGATGTTTTGGGGATTTTTTCAAAGCAAATGGCACTGGAAGCTTTGTTCCTGTTCAAGCTATGATGAATTCATCCATGTACTTAGAAATATTACAACATAAGATTGTTCCATTCTTGCAAACTTTTGACAGAACATTTCAACATGACTTGGCTCCATGTCACAATTCAAAATTGGCCAAGACTTTCATGCTGGAAATAAAATTAATTTGCTTGATTGGCCCGGAAATGCACCAGACTTAAATCCAATAGAAAACTTGTGGATTATTTTGAAGAAACGTATAGGTAAAATGGACTGTACAACTAAAGAACGCATTATAACAAATGCTATAAAAGTGTGGTTCCAAGATGATAAAGTCAAAAATATGTGTACTAAATTAGTGTAGTCAATGCCAAAACGAATTCAAGAGGTAGTTTCTACTAGAGGAGGACATACTTCATACTAATACGGGTATTTATCAGTGTATATAGAGGCAAAGAATTATAAAAAGGCATAGTTTTTGAAAAAGAGTGATTTTTTACTTTGTCCCAATTAATTTGCACATTAAAGTACTCAAAAGTTACACACCTTTATTCCACTTTCAGAAAGCAAAATTATTGTCAAACCATTCTCATTTGCCACAACTTGCATTGAAGAATGAGTTTATACTGAATATAAACTGTTATTCATTCAGTGAAATTAATGGTTTGTAGTTGCAGTTTATGATTATCAGTGGTGGCTTAGCTATGTTTTGGGGGAAAATAATCAAAAATGAAGTGAAATAACATTTCATTACCTGCAGGCTGAGAGATAATGTTTTTAAATAATATTACCATGTTGCATATCAAATTAAAGAGCATAAAAATAGCTTTAAAATGAGAGTAATTTGAGATCTCTAAGATTCATAAAACTCATTTTACAATCAATAAAATATGTTTGGAACAACAAATTTCTGTAAATTTTTGTAAACTTTTATCATCTGTAACTTTTGTCCAAGCAAAGTTAGAGGGCTGAAACTATATATTTTCTCATATTTATAGTGCCAATAACATAGCCAGATTTCATCGAAATTGAAGGTGGTCAGTTTTGCAGCTGTGTCGAGTTGACATGGAATGACCCTACAGCAACTACTCGGCCGACTTGATATACCTTGCTACTGTTCCATTCGCTAATAAATTAGAACTTTCCATTATATTAATATTCACAGGATAAATTATTTGATTTTAGTATTATAAGATTATTTCATCATTAGAGATCATTTATCAAATCATTGCATTGGTTTAGTGTGTTTATGTTTGAATCAAAATTTTGGTGAATTGTCTATATGTTGTAATAACAGATTGTGTTCAAATATAATTTGACTCTTTGTATCCTTTTGAGTATAATGATATTATTAATTGGTTTTTATGATTTGCTATCCTGTATTAAGTAAAATACAATGTATTTATGAAAAGGTAAATTGGCATCATTCCCAACGCTGTTAAGAAACAGTATAAATGGATTATTGTAATGTTTACTAAAATAAAATAACACCAATTAACCTAGTGACACTGTTGACATGTTTAAGGTTAGCTTGTATCAAAATTAAATAGTTACAATGCAAAAATTATTAGTAGGTCTATCATGTTAATATTTAAAAAAGGTTGATTATGTATTTTAATATTATTTATAGGCGGTTTTTGTTCTAGTGTCGACATCTTTGGTGCTTGAGTGAAACCTGAAATAGCTGATTTACAAATGCCTGGGTAAGATATAAAAATATCATACATACTGTGATCTTGCAAGCCTACAACTAAATGTGTCTAAAATTGTCAAGCAATTTTGGAGGAAAAAATCTTTCTAATTTAACCAAATTAGTTTTAGACAAAGTACTTCTTTGGGAAATAATTTATCAGTGATTATTTTGTTCCCAAGATCAATTTTTAGCCAAACAAAAGTACAATTGGACTTCCAAACTAGTTTACTACTAAAAAATATAAACATAGCATGTCATTAAATTGATTGACTAACTATAACATAGTGGGGGAATGCCAGGCCTCCACCGTGGTTCGGATTCCACGTTAAACTGTAGGTCCTTCATTTCATCTCACAATCACCCTANCTCCACCGTGGTTCGGATTCCACGTTAAACTGTAGGTCCTTCATTTCATCTCACAATCACCCTACCATTACACATTAGCGTAAGTGAGTATAACCCGAATGGGTAGTAAGACGTGGTGCTAATAATAATAATAATAATAATATAACATAGTGTGAAATGAGAATGGTTTTGAATTTTTACTTATTTTTATTAGAGGAACCTATATTATATTACGAGGAGATTGAGGTTTGAATCTTAGTCGGGTGTACTGAGGATGGTTTATCCAAAATGGTTTTCCACTCCCCTTCCACACAAGTGCAGGCACACTTCCTATTAATATAACCTTCCTATTCCTTAAAACCATTAGCATAATTAGTACATAAGCAAATAACGCCACAGATAGTCAGAAAAGTTTTTTAAGCACGATTTGTTGAAACAAAAATTTTAAATCAATTTATGTCAAACTTTTGCAGTCCAGAACACTATAGGCTACTTAGACATCTAATAGACTTCGACAAACTTATATTTGAGTTAGGTTTGAAGCTATTCTCGTTCATTATCTACAAATATTGGTAAACATATATATGATTGAGTTAAGTGTAAAAATAAAGCTTGTAAGCATAATGAGGGGACAAGTGAAAAGTTTTGTTATATTCTCCACTAAGGCAAAGAAAAAGGAATGGTGTGATAGAGAGTTAATTCAACAATTCTGAAGATATCCGTGTTTTATATGTCCAGCTTCCATGTCGCTACTTGATGTCAAATGCTAGGAGTGTGGGTTAACATTAATCATATGAAAGAAATTAATATTCCTTAAAATAATGTTTGTAGTTTAACTTTATTTCTCTAAAATGATAGCAAGATCCATTAAAAATATTGGAAAATTGTTTAATTTAAGACATTTAACTAAAAACTTAAAATAGTAAGTCTTTGGGTGGGTGAAAAAGTGAACTGAATAATTAAGCACACTGACTGATTCATACATGTCTTATTACCCTATACCCCTGTGAAGCCACAGAAGATGTATTTCCCCATCAATCTTAAATCATCCTGTCTAAGTAACATGACTCCACACTTAGTCAATTGAAAAATGAAATTTTATTACTCTTCAATACAAGCTACCTGGAAATTCTTTCTGGAAAACAGGAATTCTGGTAGAAAGATAAATTGGTAACCCTGGATAAAAATGTAAAATTAAAAATGTATATATTAAAAAAATAATAAAATTATGTTATTTATTTTTTCGGGCTTAAAGACAAGAATAATATAAGTAAACGTTTATTTAGAGGAAAAAAGTTAAATATTAAGTTTATTTCCGAGCAAACAAACTGTGTACACTGTACAGTGTCCCAACATAGTGTTATGCAAGCAAGTTTTGAACTAAAAACAGTCATAAAATTTAATATTTATTTTGTCTTACAGTACATAAATAATAACCTCTTCTGTGGTATAGTGGTCAGAATTTTTGGCCAAGATCCAGAGGTCCTGGGTTTGATCCCTAGCACTTCCAAAATTTTCTGGAAAAGAGTGGGTCTGTAACAGGGTCAACTAGGCCTCGAGAGGACAATTTCGAAGAGTTACTCGAATAAAGAAGTAGCAGTTCCAGTATAGAAAATTGAGATTAATGGCTGGAGGGTTTGTTGCACTACTCCCCCTTAAATTGGTGCCAGAGAGAGTATCGCAAACAAAACCACAGGTGCTTTTGGAACAGGAAAGCTTATTCAAGGGTCACTCTGGCGAGAGGTATCATCCTTTTAGCAAGATATTTATTGGAGCTTATTGCAATTTGTCTGGGAAATGTGCGGATGCATCGCATCCTACCACTCATTCTAATGAATAAAGGTTACTTCTAAACAAACACTGCTCAGGGGAGTTTGTTTGTTTGGTGATACTATTGTGTACCTTGTCAGATAGGTGTGCTCATAAGTCCTGAAACAGACAGCTGCCGGTAAAGTTTGGGTGACATCGGGCAATAAAGACTTAAGTAACATTCTCTCTAAAAATGCTTGATCTCTCTCTCTCATCCCTCCCTGTAGGCTACAAATGAGTTATAGAGGCCAAATAATTCTTGCTCTCCCTTGTAAATGAGCTATAGAACCCAGTTAATACCTATTCTCCCATGGACTAAATAGGTTGGTCATTACTTATCCTCACTTGTAAATGAGCTATAGAGGCCAGTTAATTAGTTTATTTCCTTGTAGGTGAGCCATAAATATCAGTCAATTCTTGATCTCCCTTGCGAGTATGGTATAGGAATAGTCAATGTTTGTCCTCCCTTGTAAAGGAGCAACAGAATCTTGCCAACATGTCCTTTGAAAGCTATCAATAGAGACCATTCACTGTAGGTCTTAATACTATACTGTCAATGCGTATGTTGAACTTGTTTTGGGACCAGCCTGTAGTTCTTGACGTCACAATACCATGTTGGGTAAGATTCACTCGTTGACTTCAGACCCCAAATGAACCCATCTTTATTCAACGAGTTGTGCTCTTCAATTAAATACAATCAGAAGGCTGACGACAAAAACATTTTGAAACATTCCACCAACTTTGCTAGTCACATACTTCACTTTAAACACAAGAGCCCTGGATATGGTAAACAACATTTAATATCTTACGTTTCCTAACCAAGCACTTTATAATATACTGATTTGAATCCCAACTGAATTTTGAAGAACAAATGTTGGACCTATTTAAATTTGTGTGTAAGGAAAACCACCTGAGTGCCTCCGATAGGGATTATAAACCTAAACTCATCACCAGCAAACCAGACCAGTCATATATGCCACTTATAGTGTTATAGGTTTCATACTTTGTTCCTAAGTTGATTAGTGTGGTGTTGCGGATAGTTTGAATGAGACATCTAGCACAACATATTTAGTGAAGAAATGTTTAATTAGGGCCTACTTTAGTAGTTTTAAACTGTTATTATTTTATATTTCTTTGTCCGTAAATAGCCCAGGAAAACAGTTCTGGGGAAAATAAACCCACTCCCATTGCACTCAGCCAGTTGCTAAACCTCCTGAGTCAGAGTCAAGCACACTAGCAAACATCCAACTCTACCGCTTGATTACGATGTATTTTTCTTGTGTCTGTTTTGTCCAAAGCCAAAGGTTGGGGAAAAGGAGGGGAGATTATGCAACATCAACTAGAGAGGGAGAGGGAGGGATGGATTATGACTTAGCTTGCGGCACTTTTTTTTTACTGTGTTGAATCTTTTACTTCAATATACAATATATTTTCTTTGAGAAGATGTTCTGTTGTTTGTTGGTTGGTGCTTAAAGTAGCTTAATAAGTTGCGTAATTGTGTTAATGAACCAAGGAAATTCATAGTTATTCTTTGGGAATGTTTGCAATGTTTCATATTGGCATTCAATTATTATGTTTAGAAATTCATAATATGTTTAAATCTTTACTTCTTTACTTTAATTTGCTTTCAGTACCACTAATGTTAAGCTAAAAAAAGGTTGATCAGTGTTTACATTAACTTAAATTCTGACTACTTTTTGTGAAATGTGAAGGGGTGTTATAAATGTGTTTGTTTGGCAAGTGTATGCATATAAATACTGTTAAAATTGAATAGTATTGAGTATTAAATATTATTTTGAGTTCAAATAGTAATGCTTTAGTAAAAATAATCCACTACTTACCACCAGTACCAAACATACAGTGTCCGTGACTAACTTTGTTTTACTGTATTGTGGTTAAACGCTTTCTGGTTTCATTCTTGGGAGTATAACAAAATATTTGCTAGAACCTTTGTAAATATAAATATTTTGAATTCTTGTACAATTTAAAGTTTGTCTTTGAGATCCGATGAATTAAATGATTCAAATCTATAAAACTGTTTTGTCATCGTGAAAGAGAAATAAACTACAAGTCAGAAGGGAAAATCTTTAAGGAACCAATGAACTTTCGCTAGTGAAAACAACAACTACAGCAATGTCGACCTCAAAGAGTGTGCGAAGAGCAACCCCCCCCTTGGCACTCCAGACACTGGACCACAGTGACCTGTATGCCCGGCGAGTTGCTCACTACTCTGCCTCACAGGCGAGTCTCATTGAGAAGGAGGGTCTGTGCGACTATGAGGACCTCTCTTCGGGTCTTGCCGATATCAGTTGGGCCAGTGGAAGCACTGAAGAGGAGAGACCTCCGTTACCTCCGAAGGCGAGGAGCTTGTCAGGCTCGGTATCCACCTCCCATGTTAATAGGTACACACTGGCATAGAAACCTAGACCTCTTCACATTTTAAAAGTATTTTGTCAAGCAATATACTTGCCTGTACTTGCCTTTTCCTCACTTTATTTATTGACAAACACAACAATGGTTCCTTAGACTGCTAGTTCATCACTTATTGAAGGAGAACAAACTATATTTATGACTCGTCACAAAAGTAATCCAGAATTCTTAGCTCATTAAGTGTTCCAAACTAAGATGTCACACCCTCTTCAATAATATACTGTAGCTCATGATAATTCCATACAACATGAATGCCTCACAGAACAATTTAACCTACCCCTGAGCCTAATAGTGATGTCCAACAAAGATTTTGTTCTTGATGCACACAACCTCTTTGTTTTTGAAAGGATTAAACAAAATAGGCTGCACAAGGAAATTATTTAGCTATCAATTTTTCAATCATATTTTATGAGTTATGATAAAAATAAAATCCCTTAAAACAATACAAATCAATATATACTTTAAATAATATATGGCAATCATGAACACTACAAGTCTGGTCACCTGGTTTTAGATAAATTGTCACTGTCATACATTGGAGATGGATTATGATGTACATTTTGCAGTAAATAACCAGTTTTTCTTTTAATCCAAAACAACCTTAATCATACCTAAATCCTCACAAAATATGGAACCAAATTAATTTATATAAAAAAATACCAAAATGAAATGCTATTTAACAAGAGGAAACCGGAAGAGGAAGGTTAATTTTAAGGAAATGAATCATCATTTGTTTGAAGAGGTGATTGTGAATTTCCAATTTAAATATAGAGAAAAATAAGCTCCAGCCTACCTTATTAGGGAATTTAACCCTGATTGCTTGGGTCTAGAGTTTTGACACACTATCCTTAATCCAATCATTCTAAAGGCATACTCATTTATTGTTATCAAAGTGTTGTTTGGGGTTGCCACACACCTGAAAAACCATTAAAAAAAACACTGGACTAATTGCCAAATTGAGACACTTAACTGCAAGCTTTAAATAGTAGGGCTTTGCATAGAGGTAAATGTGTACAGAAAAACTAAACCTGCTGATTCGAATAAATGCCTTATCTCCGTTCCCTCTTGAAACATTGGTTTGTGTAACTACAGCACATATTTCTCCATCAAGCTAAAATTAATCTTTTCTAAACATCAATTACATGATTTAATACTGATCATTATTATTAAAAGTGAAATTTTATCAGTACCTTTTAAAGGAGTGATTTTAAACTCATGGCACACTGAAAAAGGTGCTAAAATTGTCAAGGCACACCATCAATTTCTCAAGAAGAGATTTGGTCATTAAAATAATAAGTATTAAGATTATGTTTAAAAGTTAAATAGCTAAAATTCTAATTGTGTTATTTTTAAAAACAATCTTACTCGTGGACTTATTTTTACTCCTAAAATTTTATCTTACTTCTTTTTTGATCTTTCCTCTAAATCTTGCAGCACACTCTAAAGGGTCTGGAATGAAGGAAATTCCTATTAGAAAACCTGAAAAACACTGGGAACTTTGTAGTTAATAAATATTGGCAATCGTTTTGTTTCAGTGTCAACATGTCCTTGGGCAACATGTTCTGCTCCCGCTGTGGGGATGGGTTTGAGCCCCACGAGAAAATAGTCAACTCTAATGGGGAACTGTGGCACACGCAGTGCTTTGTGTAAGTTCTAGTTAAGACGCTCTTACACTATCATGCTAGTTAATAATTAACTGATTCTGTATTAAATGCTATATTGGCTAAAGAAGAGCAAACAGTTTATAGAAAATGTTTTTTCATAAGTGATAATTGACATTCAAATGGTTAAATGATTCATAAATATTGTGGGGAAAAAATATTGTTTTAAATATTTTAAAATACATTTTTTAACATTTGTTTATTTTATTTCCATTTGGTTAATGTATCAATGCAAGTGATGACCAATCCTATTATAGCAACACCTTGACTTTTGCTTCTTCGATTTTTGTTGCTTTGCTCTTTTCTCAGATTTCAGTTATAGCCACGTTTAAATTGTGTCGCTTGATTTGCTCTTCATTGTATTTCATCTCCACCATGTGCTATCTTGTTTCTTTCATTATAGAGTCCTTGAATAAAAGTGGTTTGGTATGCACTGTTATTTTAAATTGTCCCCATTGAATCTCCTATATCTGTAATTAAACTTAATAATACTTTTATTTTTATTAAAATAACCAAACTATTTATAATATATTATTTTTGTGATTATACTGTAAACAATTTCTAGTTGTTTTTGTAATAACAGTGTAATTAAAGTTTTCATATCATGCTTAGGTATTGCATTTATTCATAGTGTTATATAGTTGGTGGCCCTAAAGTTAGCTGCATTGACCTGAAAATTTTTGGCGTTATCTTATAAATCTAACGTTTAATTATGATTTTTTTTTACTAAAGTATACATATTAATGTCTTTTTTGAAACTAAAAATGTATTTGCTCTTGATTTATTTTCGTATTTTACCCTGTCCCTGTGTCTTTATTGGGTAAAGTCGAAAAGTATTGGTATAAACTTTGGTGCTTCGACCTTAGGGAATGGTTATACACCTGTGATGAGTTCAGTTAGGCATAAGCTAGGAGCAGATGGAACATGAGGCGACATGAACACCTTTTCAATCCTTTCCGTCCTCTTTTTAAAGATGGTGGAAACAAACTTTGTTTTCAATCATTTTATAGTCACTTATAATCCACTTTAACACTAGAGTACCGAGCTAGACCATCCAACCACCAATTACATTTAGCGCAAGAATTAAAACTTAAGATCCACCATTTGTGAGTATAGTTCCAGTTTCTTATTAGGTTTGCTTGATTGAGAGATAGTGGAATAGATCCCATTCCAAATGGATATGATTACAGTGGGTACAATTCCAATTTTTCATTAAGGTCGCTTGTTTGAGAAATACTGAAATGGATATAGTTCCAATTTTTGTTGATACAATTCCGAATTTTCACTAAGGTTGCTTGTTCGAGAAATACTGGGATGGTTATCATTACAAATGGTGGTGTAGTTAGTTAATGCGCTAGTTTCGTATTGAGCTAGACTGCCGAGGAGAGGGAGATCGAGGTTCGAATCTTGGTCCAGTGAACTGGGGTTGTTTTTCACTCTACCTTCACGCAAATGCTTCCTTTAAATTCAACCTTCCCAATTCCTTATCCATTAGTGTAATTAGTACTTAAGCGTATAATCCGAACTTGTAGTAAGACACGGTGCTAAATAATGATAATAATAATATATAATTAATTATATAGGTGAGAGATAATTAATCAAAATAGTCTAAATTTATTTTTATTTTAGGTGTGCTCAGTGTTTTAGACCTTTTCCTGAAGGTATTTTTTACGAATTTGAAGGTCGCAAATATTGCGAGCATGATTTCCAAGTTCTCTTTGCGCCATGCTGTGGAAAATGCGGTAAGACCATTTCAAATAAATCTTTGATTTATCTCTTTCTCTAAGATGGGGAAAACTATTAAATATTATATAACTTCTAACTTTAACATCGGGGGAAGTTTGAATTTTTATAAAACTGCTATAGATTTCAGACTTTTGATACCCATAAGTTTTCTCTGCATTTATTTCATTTGTATGTTTGTCTTATTTTCATTTGGTACTTTTAAAACGCCTAAGAATAAAATGTATTTGCTTTTGGTTACCCTTCTTAAGTAGATATCAGTGAATACTATATTACTGTATTTACTTTCATTTAATACACAATTCTAATAGTGGTGGTTAGTGAGCTTTTGCCAGAAGAAGCTATCCAAACCTCACATGTGTATACTTTTACAAAAAAAAATTCCCACCCACTCATTCTTTATTTAGTCAACCACAGTACTTTTTATTTGACAAATATAAGCACTCGCTCCTTATTTGACCATCCACAATACTCATTTGTTACTTGACTAACCAAAGCATTCACTATGTATTTGACCAAACTTAGCACTCGCTCTTCTTTTGACCAACCAGGGTCTCTATTAGACCAACCACAGACTCTACTCTCTATCTAACCAACTAGAACACTCATTATCTATTTGACAAACCACAAACGTCACACGCTATTTAACCAACTAAAGCACTCACTATCTCTTTGACAAACCACAAACATCACACTCTATTTGACCAATTAGAGCACACATTCTTTATTTGACCAATAACAGACATAGTGCTTAAATATCAATGTGTTAGGTGAACACCTGTAGCCTACATTGATTTTGAAAGCTAAGCTTGGTCCTGATTGGAAGTGGATAGCCTCATCAAACTTGAAAGTTAAGACTTAGATCACTCCTTACTTTCAACTATATTTAGAATGTTTTCTAAAATGTCATCAAACATGGCTTCACCTAGCAACTCCTAACGATTCACTACTGTAGTCTAATATACAAGTGAATTCAACATTTTGACATCAGTTTAACTCTAACCCCCAGGAGAATTTGTGATTGGTCGAGTGATCAAGGCCATGAATGCAAATTGGCATCCCAACTGTTTTCGCTGTGAGGAATGCAACAAGGAACTGGCTGATCTAGGGTTCATCCGCAACCAGGGGCGGGCCCTTTGCCATGAATGTAACGCCAAAGCCAAGGCGGTCGGGCTTGGAAAATATGTTTGCCACAAGTGCCAGTGAGTCTTCTAATACTAAACCTATAGTTATTCTGTTACACCGAGCTGTTTGGCCTTAAATGGCCAAAATATGGTGAGCCTTGCCATTTTCAAATTTTTTAAAAAGTAATTTGATGGTCAAAATAGAATAAATATCTATCATTACATATCAGGGCTATGACACACCAGAAAAATGTGGAATTATCTTTTGGTTCTGGTAAAACCATACATTTTTTTACAAAACCTTAAAAAAACAACTTAAATATTTAGGAATTTGATGCATTTAGTTGCAAATGTTAAATAGTAGGTCTTTGTATAAAAGCAAAAGTAAATTTGTAACTGAACATATGTCTCAAACCCTCCTCCTATCACATTCCATTTTAACCTTAAAAATTGGGCTGTATAATAAATTACATACACTTCCCTGTTAATGTCAAATCCTTTATTTTAAACACCATTTACATGACTTTATGTACGTTAATTTTATTCATTATTAAATTAGATGTCCCGCTCTTCAATATAAGTTGCTTGAAAAATATAGTGGTTCCGTCTGGAAAATATTTGAAATTTTGTAGTAAAAAAATAATCATATATGAAAGTTAAGAAAAGTTTAAAACGAAACCCCCTCATCTTTTCCCTGGGTACATACACCGCACCAATATGTGGTATGAACATGTCTACAGTGGGCTGATTGATGATAAGCCCCTCAGATTCCGAGGAGAGGTGTACCACCCGTACCATTTCAATTGCACAGCTTGCGGCATCGAGCTCAATGCCGATGCCAGGGAAGTTCGCAGTCGGCCAGGGTTTGCTGCCAATGAGATGGTGAGGAGCTGTTTTTCATTGAATTAACAACATTAAGAGTGATACCTCTTAAGGTTTTGTTAAGGGCTTACCATTTCTTAGACTTAAAATATGGCGAAAGTAACATTTAAAATATATTGCATTAAGACAGTGGTTTCCAAACATTTTCAGAGTGTGACCCCAATTTTTGCCTCTGAGATCGTCTTGACCCTTTGCATTTGAATCCTAGATTTTTAATTGATATAAAATGATTATATAACTTATCAATTGCATCACTAACTTCATCGATGACATATTCATGGTGTGGACAGCTGGCCAAGACAATTTAACCCTATTTTTAAACACACTAAACTCTTTTTCGGCTCTGAAGTTCATCTCAGATCAATCCCATGACCAGGCTACATTTCTTGATGTGGACATTAGGCTGTCAGATGGCCACTTAAATACCTCGGTGCATCTTAAACCCACTAATAGGCAACAATATCTGCATTTTGATAGCTGCCATCCGTTCAACACTAAAAGATATATCCCATACAGTCTTGCCATATGGGCTCACCACATCTCCTCTGACTCAGAAAGTCTTCAAAACCCCCTTGAAAACCTCCAAGAAGCCTTTACAGAGAGAGGATACCATAAACCTCTCATTAAGATCCTACTTCAACTAGCTGAAAAACTACAATAACCCAAACCTGAAAAACCAGATACTACTATACCTCTAGTGACCCAGGTCTACAAAAGATAAATAGAATATTAGCGTCAGGTTTTCACATATTGGAAGCATCCAGCTGTACCAACATTATTCTCAAAAAACCACCAGTCCTTGTGTATAAACAGCCTCCATCACTCAGAAATCTTCTGGTACACCCTAAACTAAAAACTGAAAATGACACAACCTTCATTCAACCACAACAAGGCTCTCAACCTTGTAACAAAATAGCTTGCAAAACCTGCCAAATACATCATCCAGCAGCCACTTTCTCTAGCAACATCACCAACTCCATCTATACCATCAAAGGCAGTCACACATGTGAGTCCAGTAACCTAATTTACCAACTATAATGCCAACAATGTACTGCACACTATGTTGGCCTCGCCACTGAAACTATCCTTAAATGAATGAATGGACACCACCATGACACCAAAATTAAGAATCCAGAAAAACCTGTTTCAGCACACGCCTCCAATCTTAACCTCAACATTGAGGACCGCTACACTGTCAAGGTGTTAAAAGTCATTCCACAAGACGCAATGTAATATGTCTCGGTTAAGAAGATGGGAACTGGCACATCAATGGTTCTACAAAGTCTAGAAAACCACCCAACCTAAATATTCGCTAATTTCAACCCAGAGGCTACACCAGCACCACCTACCTTCCATAGATTAATAGAGAAACATTCAGAGAATTTCATCTCCACCAGATAAGTTTTCATCCATACCAGTCAAGTTGGCATCACTGAAGGCAACATCCTGTTCAGTCGACTACTACTTCCTGAGAAAGATGTTATAATAGCATCGAAATATTGATGTGTGTGTAAATATGTGTTAGTGTTTTTACTTTTATTTGTGCTCTACCATTTTCCTAATATTCTATCATTTTATATATTGCCAATTGTTTTTGCTCCATGCACTTTATTTCATACATATAACTTTTGATAAACAATTAAAAAAACAAAGTGTTTAGAAAGCATAAACAATGTCAAAAGAAACTAAACTTAACTTTGCTTTAGTATAATTTTAATGTTCTTAAAGACATGAGTGTTGAAACCATTTTAATTATATATCTTTTTATTATATTTTTATTTGAGTGTTCTTATTTTTAAATTGTGTTTTATAAGTGTTATTTCTAATTTAAAAGCCGATATTCCAATTTTTAATTATTTTTTTTCTAATTATATAAATGAGTGCCATTCATATTTTAAGAACACATGTTTTAATATACTAACATTTTAAAATTATGAATATACTTGAGCTCGACTCAAACTCGGGAGCTTTTAGAAATACTCGACTCGTATGAAAAAATACAGACTCGCAGACCCCTAATAAATATTTTGTATTCATTTTAAATCTTTTACCATTTAATTCTGTATATTGTAATAGTATTAAAGGGATTTTTTTTAATGTGTACACTTAACACATTCATTGTTATCAAAGCCTGGGAGCTAATGATTATAGTAAACTTTTGAGTTTTTTCCTAAGACTAAAGCAGCTGGAAACAATCAGAAGTGCCTTTATTGTGATTTTAAGATCTTTTAATCATGACATTGGCAATAAATATATTTAAGATGGACTAAGCCATTCATTTAGACCGCCTCTGGGGTCTAGTGGTCATAGCTAATGGTTACAGATCCACAGGTCTCAGGTTTGATCCTCGGCACTTCCACAATTTTTATGGGAAGCAGTGGGCCTGGTATGTGGTCAAACTCAGCTTCGTGAGGGCAAATGAGTGGCTACTTGGATAAATAGGTAGTGGCTCTGGTATAGAAAACTGAGATTAACAGCCAGACGGATTGTTGTGCTGACTGAATGATATCCTCTAGCTGCAAATGTTAGCACTACCATTGCTAATAGCGACGGTTGCTTGGTTTGTATGGTATACTGTCTCCCTTAATAAGGCACGCTCTCCTCTCTTCTTTAGTGTGTGGTGAAAGGGGAACAAGGAATTGATATCCAGAGAAATATAATGACTCTAAAAATAAGGATAGGAATGATAACAATTATTGATCATCACAGATTGGTTCTTAATAACATAAATGAAATTTCCCAATAACAATCGTTCACATGTAAGAATAAAAATAAATAAAAAGAATAGCATAAATGAAAATCTCCAATAACAACAGTTCACATAAAAATATTAAGGATAAAGAAAACACTAACATTAATATCATAACTGAAAATACCCAACAACAATTAATGACAATGATGACTTAACGAACTGCGATAAAACCAACAAATGCAATAATGCCCCTTACCCCTAACATTAAAATAATACACCAAAGAAATGTATTGTAAGCAAGATGTTCCCCAGTAGCATTACAGGTGCTCCACAAGTAACTAAATTATAATAGGAGAGATAATAAAAACATAAACCTTTCACCACCTTTTTTTCCAAACATTAATTTTCCAAAACACGCAGGCCGAAAGATGAGGTTAAAGAAAATAGTATAATTTAACTCACCGAGTTCATTTTACCACCAAATAGAATGATTAAATCAAACCCTTACTCTCTGTCACTAGGTTAGTCATCACACCGAGTACGGAAATCTGCATAGCCTCCACAAAATGGTAGATTAGAAGAGGAATCCATGACCAACTCTCTAACTCCAAGAAGCCTTTCTTACGCGTCTCTCCCAAAAAAAGGCCCCACACATTGTATCAAACCGCCAAAAGGTGGCAAAACGTTAATGTTTTTTTTTAAACCTAGTTCTTACATAAAAATAAACAATGACTATCAAACATATGAAAACCAAAGAGAAATTAATTTAGATCACTCATAAAGAAAACCAAGGAGAATTAATTCGTAAATTAATGGTGTTAAAGAAAATAATTCTAAAGTTATCAACGTCAGTGTCACCATCTGTCGATCTTGCAAAAACACTCAACCCCGATCCTCCCCCCTTCTAGTTCCTTCTGCGTAATGGACGACATCGCACTGCAAATGTCTATGCTGCCCGATCTCGGCTCCAAATCACAACTCAGTGTGGTCCAAGTAGTCTAGGAGGAAGTTGAAAGTTCGGCCCGTGTTCGCCGCACAATTAAAACATAAATGCAATCCTTTATTATATTAAAAAATAAGGGTGCACAGCACAATGGCTCAAGCTATTGTGTTTTTTTTCTAAGCCATTATTAATGTGATATATGTGACACACCGTTTACTTTACATCCATTAATGTTTCCAGCCTATGGTCAAGGTCAGTTTTTATTCAAGCCATATATTTTTTGCTACCGTCTTGCTAAACCTGTCATGATAAATTTTCGCCCATGCCGGGAATCAAAAACTGGACTCTTAGCTCAGTAGATATACATGCTATCGAATGAGCTAAGGTGTCAGATATGTAACACATCCATGTGATTTAAAATAATTCACTTTGAAGTCAATAGGAGATGAAAAATGTTTGAGGATAAAATATTTTAGAGGAAGAATCTGATTTTGCTCGATCTGAATAGCATCTGCCTGTATGACTAAGGATTTCACTCCAAACTTAACTGTGCTGGTTACCTTTTACTATGTGCTAAGCTAGCAATCTGGAGTGTGGTTGCTGTGTTGGACCTAGAATTAAGTTAAGATAGTGGCTAACAATGTGTACAGGTATCATCACATTGCATGGAATGGTTGACAATAGGCTTCATTATCAACATTGCCATTGACTTTGATATTATATATCCTGTTTGAATCCTTGTTGATGTGTTTCAGAATGAACTGTATTGCCTACGTTGTCATGACAAGATGGGCATACCTATATGTGGGGCGTGTCGCCGTCCGATAGAAGAGAGGGTGGTTACTGCACTCGGAAAACATTGGCATGTTGAGGTGTGCGATACTTCTAGACCTTGTTGCTCCCTTGACATGTTTCATATGGCAATTCAATTAATTATTGAATTACATTTTTAAATCTTCTCTAGCGAGCTTACATACATAAACAATAATAAACAATTATTTTTTAAAAACATTAATTTATGGTTTAGAGCCAAGTAACTCTAATTTAATCTAGCAATCATAAAAGTCACAGTATTAGATAGGTCTAAATACAATTTGTCCTTTACAACAAAAACAACACACTTCACTATCCTGCACTAGACTGATTGTTCTTAAATAAAATATATTTTGCTGATCAGCAGAGGCCAAGTATTTGTTGCAAATCACTAATGCTGATTATTTGGTTTATTTTATTTTAAATGTTTCAAAGATAATATGCAATAATGATATTAAAAATAGGGTTAGGCTGATGCTGATAACCAGTCCAATTTATCGACCGATATTAGCACAATCGGCCAAGGATAAGTCGTTTTTTTTATCATGTGGATATTTTATGCCAATAATTAAAAATATAGATATATTTTAAATTCTCAAGTCATGAAAATATAATTCATAGTTCAAACAAAAATTTTTAAATACAATCTCTTGCATTTAAACATAAATTCTTAATTATGTGTTAGATATTTTATTTTATAATAAACAGGAAAACCAACATTCTAAACAAAATAAACTATTTAATTTTATTTACCTTAAGGCTTATTTCAAATTATGAAATATTTGATAAATATATTAGAGATAAAAATTTCCTCAAGTAACAACACTATCAAAATTATCTAGCCATTGGGCCACCTCATTTTTAAACAAACACTATCAAAAATAATATTAAGTGGGCCAGTATGGTTTTATTTGTTGTGGATTTATAAAAATTAAAAATACATTTATTATGGATACAAGTAATATAGTTCTAATTGAGTACAAGTTGTATACCAAACTTAAAATGAAATATTACATTCATCTTTCAGTATGAGCCAGGCCAACGTGTGCGCACAGCACTTTGCTTTCTATTTAAATAATTTTCGTTTTGGATTTGAGTTATTTATATTTTATATACTCCCTGTTTTTTCCGTTGGCTGAATTAACTAAACTATACTTTATTTACATAACCGTAACGTATACACACAGCAAAAACGACTATGTCCAAGATAACGTATCATTATTGTGGTATTGCATACTCTAGGAGCTAGCTACACAGAACCACGTTCAGTAATCATGTGTTTTACTTTTCTTCATGGTGTCTTACGTCAGCTGCATGCCGATTACTTACCGAGTGCTCCCCGAGATCAGTTCTTAGAGAGTGTTCAAGCGTAATGTCCATGCACCAATTTACCGCTGTTGTAAATACTTGTTTGATTATTTTATTATATTTGGAAGAGGGTATAAAAAAGGTGGGTAGAAACACATAAAAGGGGGACGAACACAATATGGCCTTTACAATGAAAAGAAGAACACAGTTCACACTTTACACTGCTGCCATTGGACAAAGAGGTAATGGTTGCCTCTTAAAGAAAATTTATCGTCACCGTCCAATCCCCTGACCTAGGTTTCATTATATAGGAACTCATCAGGGAGGAGTGTGAAACGTGCAACACAACTTCCTAAAAGAGGAAACAAAAAAAAGTGATAAAGTGGAAAATTGTAAAGAATGATAGGACACATAGATACATAGTTCCGATAGAATGAAACCTAGGTCGGGGCACTGGGCGGTGACGATCGATTTTCTTTTAGAGGCAACCATTACTTCTTTGTCCAATGGCAGCAGTGTAAAGTGTGAACTTTGTTCTTCTTTTCATTGTAAAAGCCATATTGTGTTTATTTTATATGTTTCTATCCACCTTTCCTATACCTTCTTTCAAATATAATACATTTACCTCATAAAGTGAAAAGAAGTTTTCCTTATAGAGATACATGGTTATTTATTTTATCATTTAAATGAGAATTAATATATTGACCATTTAATTGAGAATTAACAATACAACAAACAGCAAAGGCCAAACTTTCCACCGCCTGAGAATAATTTTATTTGTACTTCAATAAAAAAAATACCTAGATATGCCCTTCGTGGCATTTTTCTTGTTTTAGTAAACCCGGTAATGACACTGGAGCCTAATTCTTTTGTCGCATATTTTCAAAACTATTCATATGATCTGACTTAGTGACGTTAATTTATTCCGTAAACTAAAAAACTAAATCTGCTTCGGTTACCGGCAATATTGGCAATAAAATATCAGCATCGGCAATATCTGCGAAAGGGCTTATTGGCCCACCCCTAATTAAAAACAAGTGTTCACGTGTGTCATTTTAAATTTATTCACTATAGTAGGTTTTCTTATACAAGTTTGAATGAAAACTCAAAGTGAATTATATTTAAATTGACTCCACTTTTTTCCTAGGTTAAGTTTGTGATACCTAGATATTTGGAATTTTATTTTAATCAATGCATAGCAAATCATTGGAAAAATATTAATTGAAAGGATAATGTTTAAAAATGAGGTGGCCCAATGGTTAGATAATTTTAAATTTTATAATAAAAGAAAGTGATAAAACTAAAGAAAAAGGAAAAATAAACTATTAAGAGTAAATTTGATGAAGAAAGCCCACCTAGGGAAAGAGGAAAAATGTGGGAAGAGTCCAATGCACAAAGGTGACATCTTGTTCCTTTCTTCTGTCTTCTATAATAGAAGTAGTCACACACACATTTTAACACAAATATCATAATATTTCGGCATTGTTGCCTTTATGAAACACAAAGAAGAAGAAAGTACATAGTACACAAACAATGGATTACTCCATTTTGAAATTTTAAAAAGAAACTGTTACTGTTAGAAACACACTATTTCTAACAGTTTCTTTTTAAAAATTCAGGTTATGTGGTATAGAGCACTAGGCTAAATCATGGTTTAAATTAGGAGGTATAGCCAGCACACTTACCTATACTTCATTCACAGTAGGAGTTTACCTCTGAAAGGTCTTTTTTCCTACCAATATCCTACTATATAATAGATTTCTGGTAGGGAAAAAGGCCTTTCAGAGGTAAACTCCTACCGTGAACGAACTTTAGGTGATACTGGAGTAGAAATTGTTTAGATATAACACTAAAAAACACATAAACACATTGTTACGGCAAGCTTTCACTGTCACAGACAGCTTCATCAGGTCAGGAGAGTAGACTGAGAGAGTAGACAGTTCAACCAAAAGCATCAGTCTACTCTCCTGACCTGATGAAGCTGTCTTGTTTAGATATAACACTAAAAAACACATAAACACATTATTAAGGACAAGCTTTCACTGTCACAGACAGCTTCATCAGGTCAGGAGAGTAGACTGATGCTTTTGGTTGAACTGTCTACTCTCTCAGTCTACTCTCCTGACCTGATGAAGCTGTCAGTGACAGTGAAAGCTTGCCTTAACAATGTGTTTATGTGTTTTTTAGTGTTATATCTAAACAATTTCTACTCCAGTATCACCTAGGTAAGTGTGCTGGCTATACCTCCTAATTTAAACCATTTTTAAAAATTCAAAATTTATTAAAAATCCAATATTAGAACAATTGAGGAGGTCGAGCAAAAACATTATAATCCTCAATTTATAAAAATTTATACGAGTTGTATCTGATAGCTCACCACTTGAACTACAAGTTGTTTTTATAGTCAGTCAAAACCTTGAGCATAGCTACTATCAACATATATTTGATTTATTTTGTATAACTAGATTTACAGATTCAATCAAAGTTTAAATATTGAATACATCCCATCTAAATCTATGAGGGTTGTCATGTTTGATTAATAGTTTGGAGGACAGAACCTGCGCATTTAATGTAAAATATGACAGGTCCACTTAAATTGTATGCAAAAATAAAACACAATTTTAGATTTCTTATTGTTTTGTGAATGATTTTAACCTACCTTCTTGTCCTTAAAATAAATTGAATTTAATTACATCTATTATTCACATTCTGCACTTAATATACATGTGTATTTTTATATATGGTTTTTGGTTTTTCCAGCATTTTGTATGTGCTAAATGCGAGAAGCCATTTTTGGGTCATCGCCACTATGAGAAAAAGGGTTTGGCTTACTGTGAAACCCACTATCACCAACTGTTTGGAAACTTGTGCTTCGTATGCAACCAGGTCATTGGAGGAGATGGTAAGGGTGGTTTTAAGGGGTGCAATCACAAGCAAGCTCTTAGAAAACTTTTGACTTAGTACCATAGGATTTACAAGCGGGCATTTTTAATTTCAATTTGAGTTCACTTGAAAATACATGTGTTCAATTTTAGTTCATGTGATAAGTATTTATATTACAAAATACATATTAGAGTTAGACCATTGTATAGAACTGTACAGATCCAAGATTGTTCATATAACACACATAAATATTACACAAATAAATATATTATTTTGAATCCACTTTTTTTCAAATCTGAATCTTATAAAACATGGTAAACTTAGGAGGTTAAGTTTCCCATATTGGAATGGTTTTTTTTTCACGTTAGTAATTTAATGCCATATCAATTTAAAATGGTAGATTTTTTTTAAATAATGTAAGTTACTCGTAATTAAATTCATTAAGTCAAGTGGTGAATTATTAAAACTCTAAGGTCTTGTTGTTAAATTTGTCTTATCTTTGTTGGACTAAACCACCAATAAGTAGCTTCTTTTTTATAGCGCTATGTTTAACTACATGTCCAGGCTATACACATATGAACTAATTACCCTAATGGGCTGGGTATGAGGAAGGTTGAGCTTTGAGGAAGTGTACCCACATTTTTGTGAAGGAAGCGTGGAAAACCATCCCCAGGAGACCTGACTGGTATTCGAACCCCACTCTCCCTGTAGTCATTAGTATAGTTTATTAGATCATGAGGCCACTAAAGCATAGTAAGTAGCATTCTAACTTTATAACAAATTCCTATTCAAAATTTGAGTAATATTTTATATCTCAAATTTAATAAAAAATTAATTATAATCCTTGAATATCCCTCAGATTAGAAGGACCTATCCCTATACACTGTTTATTCCTGCATATTTTGATAGCCAAGAAATGTTTGTTGTTGCAGTATTTACGGCCTTGAACAAGGCTTGGTGTGTACACCACTTTGCCTGCTCAGTCTGTGACCTCAAGATGAACCAGAAGACCAAATTCTACGAGTTTGATCTCAAACCTGTGTGCAAGAAATGCTATGAGAAATTCCCAATGGAACTAAGACGCAGACTGCGGCGTGCCCATGAGCAGGTCCCTAAAAAACTGCCAGCTTAGTCTACCAGGTGAGATGTTCTTTGTTAACAATTAAACTACCAAAATTAATTTTAGCTAAAAACAAAAAAAAAAGTTTAAGACATGGAATAAAGAGCATGAATGTGTAAAAAATATTGGCAAATAGGAAGACATTTTCTGCTGTTACTGATCAATCCTATGACCCAGATTTTGTTTGATGTATATTAAAGAACGAGAAAGTAACAAACAATTTTATTCAATTTAAAAATAAAAATATTTGTTATAACTAGGGGTGTGTAAATGGTGATTTTTTGATTACGAATCATTTTGAATTTAAATAGTTGATAAAATGTTTCTGCAACTAGTATACATATTTTAAATATGGTTGGCAAAATTTTGAATAAAGTGAAATATATTTTCATAAAAATTTATAACTTTTGCAAAAAAAAAAAGTCATGTTAGCAAAGTTATGTATAAAAAGTGTTACTTTATATAGAAATGCTACAATGAATTATAATAAATGTTTACTCTTCATCATCAAGTGTTTCCAGCCTGTGGCCAGGTCAGTTCAGTAAAATGCCTTCATCTTTATCCCTCCACCATTGTTCCTCCTTTAATCACTTCCATTCTTCTCTCTCTGAATGTGAGGAATGAATGCCAGGCCTCCGCTTGGTTCGGATTCCACGTTAAACTGTAGGTCCTCCATTTCATCTCACAATCATCCTACCATTACACATTAGCGTAAGTCCATATAACCCAATCGGGTAGTAAAACGGGGTGCTAATAATAATAGTAATAACATTCTTCTCTCTCACACACTTTCTTGGTCTCCCTTGGAATCCTTTTCCTACATACATACTTCATCTCTATCATTCTCTTTCGTATTCACTCACGTTCCAGCTTCATTACATGATATTACCATCTCACTTTTGCTTCCTCTACTATCTCATGTATTCACTCTCTTTTGTAGACATAATTCCAGCAGCCTTCTACCTTCCTCATTTCTCTCGCCATCTGTCCCCATACTGCCATAGTCCGGTCTGTGTTTTACTTTCTTCTGCTGAAGAAGGAGACTGATGTGCCCCAAAAATTACATAATTATGTGTTTTATTTGGGAACTTTGAGGCCTTCAGTTTTCTTGTAAATGTATAGGCCTTGCCCTTCTATCCTCCTAATACATCCATCATTTCCTAACACTTCTTCAAACCCTCCTCACTCTTTTACCATATCTTTCTTATTCCTCGAACTTGTCCTTTTCTTCTGTTGGGTATCCCACTTGTTTTACATATACTTGTTTCACTTTCACCTGCAGACTTTCTCATACTACAAAGCATACTTTGTTCCTCCTCACTTCAACGTTTCCCATCCAATGCAAAATGTATCCCTTCCTTGTTGCTGTGTAATAATATATCACAATTATTAAAATATTACCTGGTTAATCCCATTTCTAATTAATGGATTTAAATAATTGTTACTTAAATTTTATTTTACAGTGGAATATGTGCCAACATCATGCTGTCCCTGTGTGGAGCATCATTTCGCTGTGGAACATGACTCCATATTATGCTGTTGCCTTAACAAGTGGATATTAAATAGGGGTGTGCGAAGCTTCAGAAATTTTGTCTTCACTATGAATATTTCTCAGCTTCATCCTTAATTTTGGAAGAAGAAAAAATGCAGGCTTTGTCAGTAAAGATATTGAATTCAAAAACAAACATTTAAATTCGATTTTCTTCATTTTGTGCTGTTACATCACAAATTAATGATCACACAACAAAAATCTAAAATAATTAAAATTATGTGTTGTGATAGTAACTTGTTTTATCAGGTCAGACCATCTTAATCAACTATTTCCAGCAGGTGCTCAGGTCAGTTTAGAAAAATGCCTCAATCTTCCTCTTTCCTTCCATTGTTCTTCCTTCATTAGCTCTCATTATTCTTCCTATCACTTGCTGTTATCTGTTTCTTCTCGTCTCTTTCTTGAGCTCCCTTGCAATATTTTTCTTACATACATCTCCTTCTTTCTTTTTGGTATACTTTGCTATTTTATCCTCATTACATGCCTATACAATCTTGCTATTACTTTTTCTACTATCTCTTGTTCACCTTGTGTCGGCTAACATGCTCCTCACAAACTTCATTTCCATGGCCTACCCTGTACTTTTCTCTCACATCCAATGTCCATAAGGGAGGTCAAAATATTTTAATAATGTTTACATTCAAACATTTTGTAAATTATATTTAATGCTAAAAGCTATATAACTAGAATGATATATTTTTCTAATATAAAACTTTTTTTATAATATTGTAGCATCAATTTGGCTAGATAATTTGATTCAGCTTTGCTTCAAATTGAAAAAGTGGACTTCGCACACCCATAATATTAACAATTATTGTATTAATAATTTTGCTGACTGGTGCTTTCTTACAATTAATAACTAATGCCAAACTTGCTATAAATGATCATTAATAATAATCATTTAAAATAAACAAGTGTAAAAAAAGTACTAATGAAAACATTTCACAAATTATAATAAAGCGGAACTGACTGTTTTAGTGGTTATCACTCCTGACTAGTCCAGGGAGCTGAAGTTTAATCCTGGCCAAGTTTCTCATCCTATATCCTTAATTTAGCTTTGTAAACTCAATCGTAGACAGCCCAAACACAAAGCTAAGCACTGAACTCTAGGATTGTGGAAAGCTTTAAAAACTTTGACATTAGCCATCTTCAATTTGACTTGGGAAAATAGAATTTTTTTAAGCCAAGGAAGAACATTTTCAAGTAAATTTCAACCCTGAAAACAAAAACCAATTTAGTTTTACTCCTAAACTTGTGAATAATATTATGTGTAGCTTATGCAGTCAAAAATTGGGTCAAATTTAATTGGCTACATAAAAATGACAACAAAAATGGTGATGGTTGTGATTTGTGTAATACTTGAACATTCTTTACAAACAAGTTTATTTGGTCTGAATTGGGCACTAGCTTAAATCACTGTTTAAATTAGGAGGGGTACGCACTTTTACCTTACTGATACTGGAATATAAATTGCTTGGATGAAATACTAAAAAACACATTTTTAAGTCAATCTTTCACTAACAGCTTCTTCAGGAGCTGAATACACTTTCTGTGACAGTAAAAGATTGTTTTAAAAATGTGTTTTTATTGTGTTTTATTAAAACCATTTCTATTCCAATATCACTAAGGTAGGTTTGTTAACTATTCTTACTAATTTAAACCTTTATACACAACAAAGTGTTTCCAAAGTACATGCTTATTGGAAATATTGCAAAGATTAGAACTTTTAAAATATATTTCAACATACATATCTTTGGTTTTGATATAGATAGCCTATACATTTAATTTACATCCATTACAGTTTCCAGCCTATATGGCCTGGCCAATTTTATCTTCAAGCCATATATTTTCTGCTAATAGCCTATCATAGTTTCATGTGGTTTATAATCTAACTTAAGACTAGGACAGGCACAACATCCAGTCTCCTCCGTTAATTCATCACTGTGAAAGGGTAAATCCACATTTCACCAATGATAATTTTTTTGAGCATGCGGGAAATTGAACCCGGGACCCTTAACTCAGGAGACAGACAGACACACTACTCACTGAGCTAAAGTGCCAGATATCCTATACAATATACATGCACAATTAAAATATATTTTTGAAACTTTTTCAATAAATTACATTTACCGCAGCAGTCAGTTTAAGGGGAATCGTTGATAAGTAGCAAGCTACAATTAAACATGTAAGCGAAGTCCTCAGAGAGGGTGTCCCAGAGATAGGATAGTGGGGATTTAAGACTGCTTGACTTGGAGTCAAAGGAGCATTGTTTCAGTTCCATACGAGGTCGAGAGGTAAGTATTAATGATAACTGGCTGGTTGTTCAGAGTTGGGACCTGTAGGGAAGTGATGCTTAAAGGGGACAATGAGTGATGTCAGGACAAGGAGTAATTTCCTGTCTTGCATTAGAGAGTTGCAGAATATATGTGGTGATGAGAGTGGTAGCAAACTGGAGTTTTCAACAGAAGTATAGCGGTTATAGTGGGTTGCGTTGCTGGTGTTCTTCCTCTTATTCCCTCTTCATTTTCTGCAAGGGCAAGAACCGAGTGTCTCTTCTGGTGTTAAATACTTATGTGCAGGGACTAAAGAGCAACAACATACACACTTTTTTTTGCAGTATATTTTGAAATATTCCTACAACCAAAAATACTTTGACCCTTGGGATGAAAAACGTTGGACCACCTTGACTTACGTCACTACCTCATTGCCAGGTTCCTGTTGGTAAACCACAGATTTTAACTTTGATCAAATAAATTGTTGCAACTTTCTTTGTGACATGCACAAGTATACTTTTATTTAACATTTTTGAGATTATATTTTAAAAAAAGAATTATCTATATTTATTAAATGTTAATATTATATTTTATAAATAAACCATTTAAAAATTTACAGTGAGAATTTTAATGGCATGAATTGTTTACATATAGATAAGTATTTATTGTTTTACTCTACTACATGCTGTAATATTGTGAAAATAAAGACATTACACGCTTCCTAAATTGATTTTTATCCATT
This sequence comes from Timema poppense, assembly GCA_902141375.1. Lineage (NCBI taxonomy): Eukaryota > Metazoa > Arthropoda > Insecta > Phasmatodea > Timematidae > Timema > Timema poppense. The sequence goes on along the minus strand of CABFOV010003865.1, from coordinate 23,540 downwards.
CAGCCTAATGATGTATTAGAAATTGGCTGAGAAAATATATTACAATTCTTTTGAGGAAAAATGACCAACATTTTCCATTTATAGCCAAGTACATTTTCCGAAATGCATTATATATTTACTTTCGTTGCAGTGGGTCACAAAAGCTTGAGAAATGTGATCTTCTCTAACATTAATTTTTGAACCAAAACCTTATTTGAGTGATGATAAAACATCTATGTGAGAGATTTAAAAAAAATTAAATCATTTTGGGGAGAAACATTTAGTTTTGTATTGTATAAAAAAACTTTTAATTTATATAGATAGCTGTGATGGTGGTAATAAGTCATCCAGTTCACATACATAAAAGATATATTGAGTTACTTGAACCTAGAATTCCACACAAATACATTGTGGGTAGTTGTACAAATCCAATATATGAAGTTTATAACACTAATTGTATCACTAATTCTTTAACTACATAATATTTACATAGTGCTATATTTAGAATAAGATACAGGAAAGATGGATAGAAACACATAAAAGGAAACAAATATGGTTTGGCTTTTACAATCAAAGGGACATCATAGTTCATACTTTACACCGCAGCCATTAAACAAAGAGGTAATGGCTGCCCCTCTAAGAAAAAAGTATAATAGTTTTTGACGGATATGAAGAAGTCAAAAGCACAAAATCAGCCGAGCATTTTAGACGATGGTGGTTGATGATGATTAATGTTCTGTTCGATGAGTTGATGACAGCAACTATGTCTCAAGATAAATTCCTATTAAATGCTAAGGTAAAAACCGCCTCATCTTCATGTTACGTAAGAAGCTTGGAAATGGGGGTTTTGTTGTTAAACAAGCTGGTTAGGATGTTGATTTTCTCATTAACAATACTGCAATTGATATATCATGTGATTACAATTATGTTATGATAATTGAAGATTTTGATATTTTGGTGCTATTTATAGCATTAGCACCATATCACTCCAACATTTACTTCAGGAAACCGAGCAAAGAGAAAATGGACAAAAGAATGTTTTCTTCCAGCAGCTTGAACTTTCCCAAAGAATTGAAGGACAATGTTTTGTTTACACATTCATTTAGTAGTTGCGACACAGCTTCCTCATTTTTCAAGCAGGGTAAATTAAAATGTTTTAAATCAGGTATTGAAGAAGCTACAGAAAATCGTGCAGCTTTTCAAAGACCTAGATGCACATCTGGATAGGAGAGACATGGCAGAGTAAGAATTTATTGCAGCCCCTTACACAGTTCTGAGCAGTGAAAGCTTTTTAGATGTTCTAAGATTCAAATTATTCGCAAAATCTTTATCAAAAATAATACATTCAATCTCGCAGCTTTGCCTCTTACTCTGGCAGCTGCACGTCGACATTCGTTCCACCAAGTTCAGCAATGGTCTGGAAATCCCAAGAGCCCGCAAGTTTGAGGTTGGAGAAACACGGAGTTTGGCCTGCTTCCCAGTACCACCACTAAAGGATGTAAAGAAGCTTGCAGATGTAGAAAAGTTGGACAACGATGTTCCATTATTTGCATCAATTGCCAGAGACAATCTTGCACAAACATTGAAAACGTTGAGGAGAGTTTGGATTACGACCATGAAATCGATGTTAATCTAGACCACATCATGACCGAAGAGAATAAAGAGGTTTTTGAGTAAGGAAATTAAACACATTCACACAGGAGCAACCAAGGAAATAAAAAGATTAATAAAAAGGAGGAAACGTATCAACCCTCAACTTTCAAACGATAATATATGAAATAAAAAATTGTAGTGTATTAGGCCTACAGGGGATACGACGTTAAAAAAAAGAGCGCTCCAAATACCTCAAAGTAGTTTGGAAACTAGTATAAAAACTAGATATTACTCATATATATATATATAAGGTTTTTTTTTTGCCATACTAAGCCATGAATGTTTGGTGATAAAAGTATTCGTTATTTTTCAATCATTACAATTAAATATCCGTGTAATATAGGAAGCGAGATACGACAAGGTAAAACAATAATTCGGAGTGGTTGCACGAAGGTGCTACACTTCCTATGGATATAGTTTCTAAACTCTCCATTACACGATAAATATTCTAAGGAACATTTTTAAAGAAATTTTTATTTTATTTATCTATGGTTATAGCTATTTTTACTGTAAAACTAACTTAGAAGGAGATGTGAAAGAAAATATAGTTTTAGCGTGCTTTTTTCATTGTGGTGAACGCAGACCTGGCTATGGCTATGGCTTCGGCTTCAAAACCATCCCCTCTACGATAATTATACTCAGGAACGTTTTTTTATAGAAAATGTAATTCATTTTAGTTATGGTTATAACTATTTTTACTGTAAAATCTACTTAAAAGAAGATATTGAAATAAAATATAATTTTAGTGGTTTTTTTTCCATTGTTGCAGCGAACGCAGACCTCGTACGAGAATAAAAATTAGTATGCTAATAATTAATGGGTTTTTTTCCATTGTTGCAGCGAACGCAGACCTCGTACGAGAATAAAAATTAGTATGCTAATAATTAAACCCCCAGCTTTCTGGGATTTTTTTTTCTTTCGATTTAGTAAAATCTGTTTGCCCTGACGCCTGGACTATCAGGAAAAAGTTTATTTAGCTGTGAATGAGCTGACAAACTAAATTCTCCATGGTTGTATGGCCAATTCGCCACTATAGTAGATTACGACAGAGTTGCCCATCCTGATTCTAGCCTAATGTGTGAGGAAGACGTTCTTCCGAGAAATGGGTAATGGAATGCAGAGGGTAGAACTATTTAACCTAAAAGAACAGGATGTGTGAATTTTGAACACACACAGCATTTACCTAAATAAGTATGGGGAACTTTTGTCCATAGAACAAATTGGAACACCTGAGAACTGTCAAAATAATTAAAAATGACACCTTAACATGGGGATTGAACCCAGAACCTTTGGCTTAGTATGCCAATACTCTAACCACTGAGCCATGCAGGAGTATTCCCGTACTCAGGCCCATTCTTCAATAAAATTTTAAGGCAGAGTCTGTGATGGATGTGCGGAATTCGTTGGCCACAAATGTGTGATCTATTAAAATCACGAGCTATCAGATAACTCAGCCACCATGATCGGTGGTTGGCTTTTTGCTGCCACTTACAAATTACAACTGTACAAATGCGCATATAATTAGCTAAGCTATTTGTAGCCGCCGATTTCTGCACGTCCATCACAGAATCTGCCTTAAAATATGAGTGAAGAATGGCTCTGGTCACGGGACAATTCCTGGATAGCTTAATGGTTGTAACATCGGCGTACTAATTCAAAGGTCCCGGGTTTGATTCCCATATCCAGGTGTCATTTTTCAATTTAATAAATACAATATTTAGATACAGCTATAATCGTAACTAATAAATCTAATAGCTTGGCTATTTAATTCATCACCTAAGAACTGTATTAAGGTGGGGATTTTGGGGGGTTCAACTCTTTGTCCCCACTGCCCGGAAGTAGAATTGATGTATATTAAGCTCATAAACAGGACTAAAATCTAGATAACTCAGGCTACAACCCTGATTAAATTTTTTTTAAACTTTAAATTTCTTGAAGAGGGATTCAATGTTTTTTTAAAAATAATCCTTTCCTGTTGGGGGACTTCCACACGAACCACCGCAGGCAGAACCACTCGCCAAAATAAATTTCTGGGTAAGGCTCTAGTGCACTTAATTGAGAGTCAAACAACCCCCTGTGCGTCTGATGAGTCAAGCACGCGGGGACATGTCCTTGTCCTGATACAAGGAAGAGCGTGGCGACTCAGTTCTGATCACGATGATAATCTGACACTGGTAAACAGTTTGATAAACCGTCACTGATAAATAGGTGGAGTCTTCTACTGGGCTGGCAGATAACACAGGTGATAAGAACCACTCTACATCGTCGCCAAGGAACAGAATGATTAGTTCGATTCTAAACAAGTGTCGCGTAGCTTCAGTCACGGTGTGTGTCTGACGCGTATCTTATTAGGGGTGAGTAGTTTTTATCTTCTTCAAAACTCTGAGCATTCATTTGTTCTCTTTTAGGGTATTTTTTGTATGAACGTATATTTAAACATTAGAGACGATGTGTTTCAGAATCTTTTTTACTTTCAAGAATAATAAACGAGTCGTAGTAACCAGGCGTAAAATCGTTTAATTCAACTTTGTCTAAATCACAGGGTTTTTGTGCCACCCAGGGTTTTGAGCTGGGTGGAGGGGGGGAAGGTTTTTTACATAATAATTTTCATAATGGCACCATTATATATACATTTCAATTACTGTAATATTTGTAAATTTGATTCAAAGTAAGATAAGAAAGATAATCAGTGTTGCCCCCTAAAAAGTGGGTATCAGGAAAAATTTAGATATCAAAGGATGAAAATGGTAAAATTTGAGCTAATTTGTACCAAAATAGGATTCTTGGTCTAGCCTCTGTCACTAAGTACGCCACTAATTAACAGGTCTGTGTTTACACATTCTTCTTCACACCCAGGATTTGCATTTGGTGGGGCTGGGGGCATATAATGATATAAACTGCCCCTTCCCCTCTTCTTGATACAATATTGTTTACATAATTGTTCTAGAATAATAATTTAAATTACTGTACCCACTTCAAAACTTTATGTACAAAAGAGTAAATACTTAAACCATCTCTAGAAAATATTACGGTATCACAGGTCCTATTTTTATTTATGTGCAAATTTACAGTAAAATTAAATATCAACAATAAATAATATTCCTTTGGAAAGCCCTAATTACTGCACACAATTATTTGTTTTATATAAAATGTAATATTCTTAATTTTCTGGGGGAGGTGCTTCAGTCCCCTGCTACCAAGTGATTATAAAGCCTTGGCCCAGTTATTATGGGCAGCAGAGACCAAAACACTCAAAATTAAAAATAGGCTATACACATTTGGTAATTATACTAAGTATTCTGGTCTAATAAGTTACAGATATTTTAATCGTATAAGGAGGACAATTGTTGGGAAAGTGAAAGAACGTCGTACCGTGATTTTTTTTCCCCATGCGTTCTCCACTAAAGATCGCTTCGAGCCATTATCTCATGTGTGTCCTGCATGGATAATTGCTTCAAGTCATTGTTTGATGTGTGTTTTTCATTAATGATTGCCTCGAATCCTTATTTTATGTGTGTCCTGTATGAATGATCGTTTCAAGGGTCATTGTGTTATTTGTAGTGCGCTCTTTTAAACGGTGGTAGAACTACTACTACCACCTCTAAAGGATAACAAAGTGTGGTTACGGGCTGAGCTAGCTATACTCCGAGTTTGGTTGGAAGAACAGTAGAGAAAATCCGGACATATTTATTTGCGGCCACATTGATAACATTTTACCATATTATCTGTGTTATACTATAGCTATTGATAATATCTATCTAGAGTGACAGCTGCAGACAACATGACTTTATGCATGAATATATTAAAATGGTTTTAGTAACTTTAGTAACTAACTTCTAGTGTTCTTCCTACCAAAATCATACTCAAACTGAAGCCACCCTGTCCGCGGTTGGTCAATGCACTGAATAAGGATGATCCCGACAGGAATGTGGATTTTGCCAAGGCCTGATTCGCGAAGCTTGAGGAAAATCCTGAGCTGACGCGCCACGTGATGTGGACTTTTAAAGCAAAATCCCATGTATCAGGTACCGTGAACGGCGCACCAAAAACCCGCATGTGGGTATTGATGTGAACAAACGGAAGTAGATAGAGCGGCATCTTAAAACAGCGTTGTGATTGGCTACTATTTATAGCACTGGCTGAGTACAGTGATTTCTTCTCCCCACTCCAAGTTTGGCACCCTTTCCACTCCATTTCCCCTCTGGTTATTTCCATGACGACATGGGGTTAACGACCTGTTGTCCTCTGTTGCTCCTTCAATGTCACGAAGGTTTGTTTCTGGAGTTTATTTCCATTATTCTTCTATGTGGCGATGGGTTTTCACTGATGACTCATACTTGTCTTCAGTTTGACGGCTCCACAAGACAAGTCGCCTCAATTTGTGTGATGTCATCATTGCGTGTGATGTCACAACACTCCCCTTCTATGTGGTAATGGGATTTCCCTGATGATTCATACCTGGCGCCAGTTTGGTGGTTTGACAAGACAAGTCGAAACAAGAATAGACCATGACCTTGAAACCGTGAACTAGTACATGAGGTTATTGAACCTGGCAACCCTTCCCCCTTTCCTCTTCTATGTGGCAATGGGTTTTCCCGATGACATCATCGATCTGTCGCAACCCTGATGACTCATACCTGGTGATAGTTTGACAGCTTAACAATACAAGTAAAGACAGGAATAGAGCATGACCTTGGAACCCTGAGCTAGTGCATGAGGTAATTGATCCTGGCAACACTCTCCCTCTTCCCATTCTATGTGGTAATGGGTTTTCCCTGATGACTCATACCTGGCGCCAGTTTCGTGGTTCAACAAGACAAGTCAAGACAGGAATAAATCATGACCTTGAATGATGTCGCAACTAGAGCGCATTGACAAATCTCTGATTATGCACAATAAGGGGCCCCTCTTCAAATGAAAACCTCAGTTAGGGGCCGCTATACCCCCCACAAAAGTCTATTAAAATTGGTTGTTTGGTATCGTCCGTCAACATGTGCGGATGTAGGTATCAGCCATACCAATATGGACCACTGTTGGCGAAGATAAGGAGGAGTAAGGTAGAAATTCACCAGCATTTACGTGGAGTGAGGGAGAAGGAAACTTTAGTGAGAACTAGTGACAGTATTATCTCAGCGGGGATTAGAAACCCCGACCACCCCTGCCATAACTAGATGAGTTACACACACCATTTCGTGCTAAGCGTTTATATATTAATTAAGATAGTGTGGTAGGGATGTTTAATAAAATATAAGGTAAAAGTGTTCTAGCATTTATGTAGAGTGAAAGAGAGGGAAACCATTTAGTGAGAACTAGTGACAATACACCTCAGCGGGGCTTTGAAACCCCGACCTCCCCAGCCATAACAAAATGAGTTACAGAAGAAACCGTTTAGCGAGAACTAGTGACAGTACACCTCACCGGAGATTAGAACCAACGACCTCCCCATCATATCTAGATGAGTTACACGCAACTTTTCTGGCTAAGCGGCTATATATTAACTAAGATAATGTGGGAGGGATGATTACTAAAATGTTCCAGAATTTTACCCGGAGGGACAACTACCAACAGTTTACCCGGCAGAGATTTAATTCCAACATCTCTCATTAGAATTAAATGAGCCTGGCATTTAGACGGCGTACCCCAAAAGGATTCGAACCTCGATATCTTTAGCACCGCTAATATATGTTTGAACGGTCATCCAAATCAAAGACTTCCTTTCAATGGTTGAAGGCACCCCGCATTTGGGAGAGTGAAAAATAAGGTGAAATCAAAAATCATTTAAAGCTGATCGACCAAATTTTCCGTTTGGTATTATTAGACCAGGCAGAATGTGTACCAGCATTAATTTGGTTCGGGAAACCCTACAAGCATATTATTGCATACAGTTTCATTGTTTAGATAACGTTTATAAATTAACTAAATTTTGTTTAAGGTTAGGTGGCAAGTTCACACACACACACGCGCACGCACACACACACACAGAATCAGACAGGCGTTAATTTTTATTTATAAATTGTGACGGTAGATTACTACTCAATGAGAAAGTAACCTATTACTCTGCAACACGTGACTTACGCTATCTTGCACAACGCTATTTAAATTATTATGATGACCCAAACTTAAAATGGAATTAAATTAATTTCTTAATCACTTTCATTCTGCACCATCTAGTTAATAAAATTGGTAATTGTGACTTTTTCAATATCTTGTGATAGCACGTACATATACATATTTAATAAATGTAATTATTACTACTCATACAATAATTTCAATATACTAATGGGGTAGGAATAATGAAAGTATTTATGAGGGGTAAGTGTACCCGCATTTGTTTGGCGGGAGAGTCGGAAATACCCTCAGTTTAATTGGACAGTGTTTGAACTCAAACCTCCTCAACCAATCATACCAGACGAGCTCCGCTTTATTACTCGTACAGCTCACAAGACCAAAATAATATTGATGTATGCCATTTAAAAAAATAATGCTGTTTCTGTTGTATGCTATGAATGTTTTAAATAACATGTATTAATCGCTTGCTGTTTGTCAATAAAATAACTAGTAAGAAAATGTTTTTTGTTAATCTCTAGAATATGTTGGTTGAAAATCCTTGGAGAATCAAAGACTGGAAGAAGATGGAAATAAACACGTGGTAACATTGCCAAAATGAAATATTAAATAGCACAGGATAGTCAATGTTAAGCTTTATTGATTAAACGTGTGTAGGTAATATAACTTTAGCACACAAAAAAAATTTAGTTGTAGGATATGCGTAGAAAGGAGGAACAAGTATACTATTAATATTATCATTTCAATCCGTTTCACTGCTTAAATATTGGTTTATAATTTTAACTAACATGGGTTTAAAGTAAGGTGTCATACACACACACAATCTTAACACATTCATTTATAAATTGTAACTGCTGTGACGGTATATTGCTACCCAAGGATAAAGTGAAAAAAAGATTTAATGATTTTAGAAACAACATTTTTTTTTTCCTTGAGCCACTTATAACAGCAGAAAGAAGTTTTATTTTAATATCATTTAATGTTCTCATCTATATATTGCCGAAATAATATATAACTCTTAGACTAATTCATAAGTAATATTGAATACAATTATGAGGAATTTGAATTTATTTTAAATATCATTCAATGTTCGTGGCTATATTTTGACCAAATAATATATAATTTTTACATAAAATCATAAGTAATATCAAATACAATTATAAAAACGTGTGCATTGATTATTTTCATGTCATTTTTTTTTCTTGTTATATTAGAAATTCTCCATCTCTTATTACCTTCTATGTTATCCGTAAATTTACAATAATGAAGTAGTGTGGATAATAAATACGGTAATTTAGAGAAAATGTTTCTACATTTGCGTGGAGGGAATGAGTAATCATGAGGAAAAACACCTCAGTTCACGCGGCCGGAATTCAACCAAAATTTGTATCACAGGTCATTGCAGAAGTTTGATTAAGGACTTTAATTGTATAAAGTTGTAGAATGGATGTATTATTATGTAGTGTGTGTATATAAAATTATAAAATAGCTAGTGATTTATAGATATTGTGAACAGCCTGACACAAAAGTTATTGATAAGGGAGACATAGATTATAAGATTATCATGCTTCAATGTAAAATTTGTGTGTAAACCTATCAAATTTGGTCAAAATCGATAGATAGATATTTTCCATACAATTGGGTGAAAATAATTTTTAGTTAAGTTTTGAAAATGACCTTTCAGCTGTTTCTATTGATTTTACAGAAAAATATGTATAGACATTTTTTATAGCATAAATTATGCGCAATAAAGTGACTATTGAGTAATCTTGATCGAATAATCAGATTCTTACGAAACATTGACAGGCCTAAAAGACAACGCTTTCATCTATTACCAAATTAATTTTGTGTGCGTGAACCTGCGTGGTGGGCCCTATTTTGGGTGTAGGCCTGTGGCATTTTGCCACCAACCTATAGTTACACCACTGAACTTGTAACTATCAAGTATTTCAAACTCTATTAACCTATTTTCTATTAATTATATTTGATAATCAAATATAGCTTTATAAGTTTATACATATTTTAAGATGTCTAACACTCGCTTTGGTGGCCTCATGGTCTAACAAGCTACTCTTGCAGTAGACTAGACTGCAGATAACGGGGAGATCTAGGTTCGAATCTCGGTCGGTTGTACTAAAGTTAGTTTTTGCAAACTCGTATTCCACGGTCCCTCCACGCCAATGTGAGTACACTTTCTATGAGTATAACCTTCCTGATCCCTAAAATCATTAGCGCAATTTTTTAAAAACAAAATCTATTCACAAATTCTTTGTTTATTTGACAAAAATTTGAATCTGACCATTTCCCTCGGGAAATTTATATACTACTGAAAGAAAATAGTTTTACCAGACTAAATAATATTATATGCATAATATAATTTATTATTAGCACCACGTCTTACTACCCGTTCAGGTTATACGCACTTACGCTAATGTGTAATGGTAGGGTGATTGTGAGAAGAAATGGAGGACCTACAGTTTAACGTGGGATCTGAACCACGGTGGAGGCCTGGCATTTCCCACATTCACAAGTTGTGATTAATACACGTCTTGTCAGAGGTGAAGGAAGGGTTTGGTAATCAGATGAATCTGTGCTAGGACCGAGGATTGAACCCTGGACCCCAGCGCAGAAGTCCGACACCTTACCCCTAGACCACCAGGACACCCGAAATATTATATTATAAAATACATATTATATATAGATATATTATATATTATATAATATAATATTATATTTTTACTTACATTATATTATATAGATAAATATAAATATTATATATATATATATATATAAATTAATATATATACAAATTTGAATATATCATATAGAATTATTTTTTCTGCAAAAAATTTTATTTTTATTTTTTTAAATGTATACATTTTTTTAGAATAAATTTTAAACTTATTGCCTCTACTACAAAAATTATGAACACTTCCTCTAAAAATAAGTCTCTGAAATTACAATAAACTATAAAGAAATATACTGCAAGAAAAGGTTTTTCACGCAATTTTATGGAAAATATCTATGTATCGATTTTGACCAATTTGGTTGGGCTTACACACAAGTTTTATACTGGAGCATGATAATTTTATAAACTATGTCTCCCTTATCAATCACTTTTGTGTCAGAGATGTTCATAATACTCGTATATACACATCACTAACTATTTTATAGTTTTAGCTACACACATTATATAATAATACATCCATTCTATACTTTATACGGTCAAAGTCCTTCATCAAAACTTCTGCAATGAACACACTTAATATTATGTTTTTAATTTTTATTTTATTAAGGACCTATGCTACAAATTTTAGTTAAATCCCGGCCGCGGGAATTGAGGTGTTTTTTCTCATGATTACTTATTCCCTTCAAGCAAATATGGGAACCATTTCTCTTAATTACCGTATTTATTATCAGTGGCAGCTCGTGTATAGGCACTACGGAACTGCAGCACCCCTTATTTCTACTTGATATTATCGATAACATTTAATATAATAAGTTCTATTTTCTTAATTCTTTCTTTATTTTTGTAGTACAATATGTATTCCTTAAGCTTAATGTCAGTACTTCAGTAGCCATCCCCCAGTTTATGAAAAAGATACAAAAATCTTTATATGAAACTGTGCGCTCCACAGTGCCAGCGACGTGGTGTTTGACTGTCGTGCACATGCGCTTATAGTAGGGGGTGGGAAGGAAGGCGGGACTGCCAGGTAGAGAGAGCACTGTTGCTCTCGCAGTGCCGGCTCTGGCGTGATAGTGGAATGAAGTGTTTTTTTTCACTCAGCGTGTGTTGTGCTTAAAAACCGTGTACCATATTCTTGAATGTGATAAAGTGTAGAAGAGTGTAGAATTAGATTATTATTCTGCTTCCAGCTATTATATTTGATTAATTTTTTTAACAGAAAACTTTAACCATGGCCTCGCATCCCCAAGAAATAAGTTCTGTGACTGTAAGTGAACTTCAACAGCTTAAGTTTTCACAGCTATCTCTCCAGAGAAAGTTACAGTTAAGAAAATAGGTCATTCAACACCTGATATTCTAATATCTCACCCAGGTAAAAGCAACAACAAGATATATATTCATAGCTTTAATTCTGAATGGTATCAACGGAAAAGCTGGCTTTGCGCCTGTGAAGTAAAAAAATCCACTGGTATGCTTCCCTGTGTTTGCTATTTGGAGGTGATGTACCGTAGACATTAGATGGTTTTAGAAATATAAACGAAATTAAAGAAAAAACTGAAAAGCATGAGCAGTGAAAGAAGCACGTTGATAATGTTGTTTCAATGTCACTTTTAGGAGCCGTAAATATTAAGGTGAAACTTAGTAAGTTATACAGACTTTCAATCAATGAGCATTATATAAAAATTAAAAAGAACCGTGAAATTTTGTCCAAAATAATATACTGAATTTACTTTTGTGGAAACTTTGAAACTACCTTACGTGAACATGATGAAAAAGATGATTCAGTAAATCCAAGGCTATCTAGAGGATTAGTAAATTTTGCATCTAAATTAGATTCAGATTTGAAGAATCACTTAGAAACCAGTGCAGTCTTCAAAAGTGTTTCTAAGACTATCGAGAATGCCTGCTACAAATATACTATGAGAAGATAAGGACGGAAATTAGAAACGCTTCCTTTGTAGTTGTCATGGCTGATGACACAACAGATATTTCGGAACACACTTCTTGTTCTACGGTACGTATTGGATGGAGAAATATTTGAGCGTTTTTGGGGATTCTTTATTCCAGAAAATCAAACTGAAGTTGGCATATCAAGACGTATTTCAGAACAATTGGACATAATCCTTCAAGGAAATAGACAAAAACTGATAGCTCAGACATTTTATGGTGCAGATGTCATGAAAGGCAAAAAGGAAGGAGTTCAATCAAAAATAAAAGCAGTTTATAGTAATGCACATTTCATTCACTGTTATGCACATCAACTTAATTTAATAATGAGAAATGCAGCAAGTACTACACGAAACGCAATAATTTTTTTCTCTGACATTCTGGCTGTTCCAACATTCTTCTCAAGATCACCACAACGTGTGTCCATTCTCAGGAAACATATGGACGTCAGTATTCCACATCCATCCTCTACAAGGTGGAATTTCAACAGACGGACCATAAACGAAGTTCATGAAAATTTGCAACCTCAAAAAAATTGCCTTACTGAAATTCAGTCAACATCAAATGCAGATCAAACCATTACAGAAGCAACAGGAATTTTAAAATACCTGAATGATGATAATTTCAAGTTGTGGTTAGAGATTTTTCATCAGATTATGCTTCATGTTGAAATGATTTACAACCAAATGCAATCTCGAGAAATTAGAGTGTTTATAGTTAATGAATATATAACACAATTCAAAACTGCTATTTCAGATATTGAGAAACTCAAAGTACTGTGAGAATCCTTCAAAGACACTCATGGCAGAAGCTAAGGAAGTGTGTGACTATATATGTGTTAATATAATTGACAGATATTCTTCCAATAAACACTTAGTAGCTGCTAAATTGTTCAACATGAATTGCTTCACTAGATTTAAGAATGAAAATCCCACAAAAGAGATAGTACTAACCACTGAAGATTATCCCATGATTGACAAAGAAAAGCTTGAAACTGAATTAAAAGTATTCTACTGTAGGACTGATATTCATGAATATTGCAAATTAATTAAGCTGCTGAACTTTATCTTGGAAAATAATCCAGATGATGTTTTTAGTGAAATTACGAAACTGATAAAAATCCTCTTGACAATTCCCATGACTACATCAGAGGAAGAGCTCTGCTTTTCAACATTGAAAAGAATAAAAACTTTTTTAAGAAGCACTATGAATTCGAAAAGACTAAATGCGCTTGCAGTACTTTCAATGGAGAAAAATTTCCTCAATTCATCCAGAAATCAAGGAGAAAATTATTGAACTTTTTGTGCAAATTAAAACAAGAAGAATGGATTTCATTTTTAAATGAATAGATCAAGCATGAACTGTAACAATTTAAGTTAAATAATTTTTTTGTTAAGATTTTATCAAGTTCCTGAATAAATTTTCTTTTTATACGCTTCTTTTCCCTTTTACACAATTTTAAAACAAAGGCTAAAAAATTTCTGGAGCAGCACCCCCTCTAATTTTAGCTACGAGCCGCTACTGTTTATTGTACATCCTACTTTATTATTGTAAATTTACGGATAACATTGAAGGATATTAAGAATTGAAGTATTTATAATATCACAAGAACAAAAAAAATATGACATGGAAATAATCTTTACAGTTCACACTCATGTGTGTTGAGTAACATCCTCATCTTAGCATTCCCTTCCCATCCTCTCAAAAGCTTGCGTTATTTCCAAATCTCTGACTATGGCACCCGAAGGGTGCGAGAAAGTATAATATTTTTGATGAAATTATTTTGTTAAATAATAATTGTCAAAATGAAATATGGACCTGTGTTAATTTTAAAAGAGTGGTGGTCAAGGCATGTTCACTAGTGCCCCCACTCCCCTTTCATTATCCACCTTTACAATTGATAGCTAAATAGTTTCAAGTTATTTATCTATTGTGACAAGTGTATTTCTTGTTAAAATTGCCAATAGTCCATAATGATTTAGATATCCCTGTATTATCTACACAAATTATCGACTCTGTTTACAGATCAGATTACCAATGGTAGGACCAAAGTGTTTGATTGGTACACCTAAGTGAACCAAACGCTGATGTGCTAATTAAGCTAATGTGTTAGAGCAGAGAAAGGTTACTTTTAGATTACATACACTCACATTTACGTGGTGTGTGAGTGGAAAACATTTAAGGAATAATAACCTCATATCACCCAACTGGGATCGAACACCGATCCCCGTCCTCGGCGGTCGAGTTTATTGCAAGGGTAGTGCTTTAGATTATGCGGTCACCAAAGCGGGTCCCATAATTATATTAATTAGGTATTCTACGCACATGATTTGAAATTAATGGATGAATTATAAATTACAGTATTAAAATGGTATTTTTCTTGCAAAAACGATAGTAAATTCATAACACCCATTTTTTTTATCCAGTTCACAAGAATAGAACATTTATTTTTCTTTCGTCTGGTTGAAAGATAAAGTAGTTTTTTATTTTATTTTCTTCGATATCTTTTTACAAAAACGGCTTCCATTGCAAAACAGATCGTATTCACACAACTGATTTCATAAATGAACGTAGTCAAGTTGATTATTATTATTAGCAACGCGTCTTACTACCCGTTTGGGTTACACGCACTTACGCTAATGTGTAATGGTAGGGTGATTGTGAGATGAAATGGAGAACCTTCGGCGGTCGAGTTTATTGCAAGGGTAGTGCTTTAGATCATGCGGTCACCAAAGCGGGTCCCGTAATTATATTAATTAGGTATTCTACGCACATGATTTGAAATTAATGTATGAATTATAAATTACAGTATTAAAATGGTATTTTTAACCCAGAAACGATAGTAAATTCATAACACTTTTTTTTCTTATCCAATTCACAAGAGCAGAAAATTTAGTTTTCTTTCGTCTGGTTTAGAGATAAAGTAGTTTTTTATTTATTTTTATTTTATTTAACCCTTTTTTTTTACAGAAACTGCTTCCATTGCAAAACACGTCGTATTCACACGACTGAAGAACTGATTTCATAAATGAACGTAGTCGAGTTGATATTTTTCCTTAGAATATCTTTTAGTCACAGTGCAACGCTTGGCATCACTGCCTTGAATTTTTACGAGAGGTTCATCTTGTTCAACCTTACACTTATACGTCGCAGAATACAGCACCACAACACTTTTTTGAACTAAAATAAAACTTTATTTTAATTTAGAACAATATATATGTTGAAAAATAAAAGGATAAATATTTTCAATCGTATTTCCAAGGTTTATGCTTTGTCTGCAGATTAAAAAACCACTAAGCCAAGAAAATACGACAATGTAAAAATCATTAAAACAAAGCTGCTTACAGATATTTAATTTTTAACTAGCGTTAAATTATATTAAATGATAAAGAAATGTGTTAATTGTAATCCTATGAAAACGGTTTTAACCTAAGTCTTCCCACATTTCAATGACAAGCCCAGTTTGTTTTATGCGGTGTTCTTTAAAAAAAANAATGTGTTAATTGTAATCCAATGAAAACAGTTTTAACCTAAGTCTTCCCACATTTCAATGACAAGCCCAGTTTGTTTTATGTGGTGTTCTTTAAAAAAAAAAAATTATATTTGAGTTGGCCGGGTAGATATGAATAAAACATAAACCACGTAAGTGAATTGATCTTTACAGTAATAAAAATCTGATTAAAATATGTATAATAGTTGTCTTAGTATTCGGGTACAGAGAAATTGCCTTAGAAACCGGTCGCGCTCAATTTGAAAAGGGTCTGCTTTTTAAATTGAAGCAAGGAGTAGACTTCCCTTAAAGCGTCATAGCAGAGTTAGTAAAAAACAGAAATCATTCACAAACACTAGAAAAAATATGATGGGTAAAATATCTTTGATATACGTATATAAAAATTAATTTAATATCTAAAAATAATCAAATACACCAAATATGCTGCAGGTTGCAATATAAGTGATTTTTTGAAATATATATATAATTTGTTATTACTTGTATGCACATTTAACGTAATTAGATACAAATGTATAATGTTTTTATGTATACTTAACTTAAAAATTGTCAGCTTTAGGGGAAGTGGAACTGGGGTGGGAGACACAGGGGAGATTTATCCTCACTTATTAAATTAATGGGGGGCAATATATGTTCTCCCCCGTACCCCGCATCCTCTTGGATATGCGCTAAATAGATTTAATGTGCCTTATGTAAATCACGGAATAGAAGGACGCCCAAACTCACAATTATCATTTTAAAAAACTCCAAACAACTTCTTGAAGCATATAATATTTAAAAAAAAAGTCTGTAAGGGGACTCTGGACCTCCTCTAAACCCCCTTTCCCAGCTTGCCTAAGAATTTTTGTCACGAGACGCTACTGGAGTACAGAGTATGTAACTCATCATTGTGTAACCTCCTCCACTCCACAGTAGCCTCATTCCTTTTTAGACCAAATATCTTACTAAGCACCTTATTTTCTATCATCCTAGATTTGTTTTCGTAATGTAAAGTAAGAGATCACTTTTCACACCCATAGAGATAAATCGGTAAAATTATTGTTTTGTATATTCTGAGTTTTACATTTCTTGAAACCAGGAGAGATATCAAAAACTTACTGACCGGGTAATATCATGCATTTCCCGACTGTGTTATTTTCCTAATTTCCAATCTAATATTGTTATTTCAAGTTAAAAATTTTCCTAAATATTTAAACTCATTAACCATGTCAAATAATATGTTGTTTGCAGTGGTAAGCTAAATTATCGTCCCCAATCTGTGTTCTCTATGTGATCATACACAGTCTTTCAGAGTTCACTTTTAAACCTATATCCTAAATAGCTTCTAGTAAAATGTCTGCATTTCTTGCAACAAATTCCTCACTATTGTCCAACAAAGCTAAATCATCTGCTTATTCTAATAATTGCATTGTACCGTTCAATGTAAACCTACACCTACTTTCTTGAATTACCCTAATAGCATACTTTAAGGCTAGATTGAAAAATAGTGAAGAAAGTGCATGGGTTGTTTCAACCCATTATATACTTGACAATATCTGATAAGTGACTTGCAGCCCAAACCCTACCATGTGTATCAGTCAAACATACCTCAATTAGCTTGACAAGTTTTTTGGGTATCCCAAACTTAGCTAAAATTTCATATAATTTAGTTTATTTAACTGAATCATAGGCCTTTTAAAATATATATATATNTATATATATATATATATATATAATTGGTGAATAGTCATTATGTATTTCCATTTTTTCCCCTTATTTGCCGAATGGTACAAATTTGTTCCGTTGTTGATATATTTTGTCGAAATTCACACTGATGATCCCCAAATATTTCCTCTGCATATGGCATCAATCCCATTAAAATTATGTTAGATAAAATTGTATGTTATGTTGGTAGTAGTTAGATACCTCTATAGTCATTACACTCGGTTTTATCTACCTCTTTGAAAATGAGTATTATGATACCTTACTTCCATTATTGTGGTAATACCTCATGGTTCCATATGGAAAAAAAAGCAATCTATGAATTTATATTACTAATTTTTAACCACCAACCTTTATTGACTCTGCTGGAATTGAATCTATTCCTGAAGATTTATGGTTCTTTAACTTTACGATAGTCTATTTGGCTTCACTAATACTTCGATCTGGTATTGGGGTTTCAGCAGTATAGACTTAGATATCCTCATCCTATTCGGATCCTTTATGAACATTATAAAAATGCCTGAAGTGATCGTTCCATTTACTCAAAACCTCACTCGTATCTTTCATCAGGCTACCATTCTCATCTTTCACTAGATTGGTCCGAGCTTGATACATTTCCCTATGTCCGTTAATACCTAAATAAAGTTCCCTGATATTCTTATTTTTGTCTGTCTCACTAACGTTAACCTTTAAATGAACTCTTTTTGTTCCTGAATAAGGCATTGTCCTTACTTTTTGCATTGCAAGATGTGTTTAACCTCAATTCACTGGGACTTTCTAATTAATCTAATTTTGCTTCCCTGTTCTATACATTTTTAACATTCGTTGTAAAACCATGATTTCTTCTTACTCTTTTTGCAAAGACCTACACTACTCTTTGATGCATTTCTAATATTATTCCTGACGACTTCCCGCTATTTCTTTGAATTCATTGCTTCCTCCTCACCCTTTGAGCACTATAGAGCAGTAAACCTATTTAAAATTTCAATTTTAACTCTATTCATCCATTCACCATCTATCAGTTTTATACATAATATATGTCTAACTTTCCTGCCAGATTTCTCTTTTTCGTAACCTACAGACGTTTCCTAATTTTTGCTACTATACCAAGTAGTGGTCTGAATCACAATATGTGCCACCTGCCATCCGGTAAGCTTGTACGACTTTTCTTTATATGTCTGTCTATTAAATCAAATTTTGATTATATATATTCCCAAATGGGGAGGTCCAAGAATATTTGTGAATATTCTTAGCTTGAAGCAAGTCCTTTTCACAATAAGGTTCTTTAAAGTGGCCAAATATATCGGTATTATTCCATTATCATTATTAAAGTAATTAAAGATTTCCTTTCCTATTGTAGGCCTACAGAATTTTTCTTTCACTGTCTTTGCATTCAAGTCACCTATCACCTATGCCAACCAAATGCCAGTACACAAGCAGAAGAATCTACATTCTGTGTTCATCTTCATGATTGAAATGCCTTGAGGTAGCCTTATTTGTTTGTTATTCACGAATTGTCTTTGTTTTACCGTCAATGACGACGAGAGTAATTGTAAATTATAGGTAAAATTTACATTTTTAATCCTTTTACTGAGAAATAGGTCTACTTTAACATTCATAATAATAATAAAATCAGAATCAAATA
Organism: Timema poppense; assembly: GCA_902141375.1. Taxonomy (NCBI): domain Eukaryota; kingdom Metazoa; phylum Arthropoda; class Insecta; order Phasmatodea; family Timematidae; genus Timema; species Timema poppense. The sequence continues at coordinate 4,355 of CABFOV010003865.1, read as the reverse complement.
AAATCAAATTTGATGGAAACTGTATATTTCTTATGATGATGAGTACGGACAAAACTTGAATTAAGTTAATTTTAAGTTTCAAAAGATACAGTTTAATTGACGTAGTTTTTCGAGTGAACCATTTAGTGAGGTACTTTTATAGACTTTATCAAGTAGTGAAAATAGGTTAGGTAATTTTAATAATCGATTGTTTCTACTAACAAACCCACTGCTTCAAAATGGGAAACAGACGGATGAAGATGATTGCCGAGGACAGAATCGCGTGAAGATTCCTAATGTGATGATCTGCCTTTAGGCAGAAAAATAATAGTAAAAAAAGTAAAAATCTTTAGCTGCCTTTCAATTTACTTGAAAAACTTAGCCTAAAATCTAAAAGGATGACATCATTAGAGTGTACCGAGCGATCACGAAGATACTCGAATAATTTCGGGTTTATCTGTACACCAGTTTTAATTTCATTTATTATTAGAATAAACATAATATGTAATTAGATTTCAAACATGATCTATAGCTATAAATAATATATTATCTTTAAATAAATTATTCGAGCGTACCGTAATTACTTATTAATTTTTAAAGAAAGTGATTTCTATTAGTGACAATTTTAAAGAGAAAATAATTAATCCTTGATGTGTTTCTCAACCTCCAAATTGTGAGCTTATTGTTGTGTTCATCTGTGTCTGGTTGTTCAAATAATACTAAGTGATTGAAAAACGTTTCACAAACTTGCTTTCATATACTGGTTAATCGACAAGTTTGCCTCCCTTTTACAAATGACGAAGAGAAGACATGTATGCGAACTCGAAAATCCAGAAAAAACCATCCCGAAACTTCCGCCTGGCTCCAGTGCATGGGCGAGATTGAAACGTTGGCTGTTGGTGAACAGTTTGGCTTCATTGACGAATCCGCGGGGGATCAAATTCCTGGGAAGCGTATCCGCTTTACGTTCAGAACAGCTTTTACAGCTCCACGACAAACACTGGGGTATCATCCACCCGTTCAGCAACCTTCACACCTTTTGGCAAGGCATTATGGCGTTCACCTTCTTACTCTGCTTGATAATAATTCCGTTTTACCTGACATTCACGAACATGAGCAAGCCTTATATAACTAGGAAGGTCATCTGCCTTACTTTGGATTTCATATGTATTTTGGATATTCTTTTGAATTTCTTCACCGGGTTCTTTAATTGCCCCAAAAAAAGGGTAGTCCTCAGACCAAGACGAGTGTTCTTTCATTATCTTCAAACCTACTTCTTCATCGATCTTATTTCTTCTCTCCCATTACAACTAATTTTTAATGAGGAAGCATATTCTCCTAAATTGATGGCTTATTTGAACTGCTTGAAACTAATTAAACTGTTTAGAATAAAAACGCTTAGTAGTTATATTAAAAATATTATGGTCGTTTATCGTGTTGACTACCAATGGGCGCATCAAATAATAGTTTATTCTTTGCTATTCATTCATTGGGCCGCCTGTTTTCACTTCTTCGTCCCCCTATTTATGGCGTCATTCGACATCTCTCGTATACCCCAAGAATCATGGCTCACTCAGGCACATGTGATGGACAAGCCCGTCACTAAACGGTACGTCCGCAGTCTCTTTCGTGCCATCTGCAACAGTTTAGCTCTTAGCTACGGGCAAATGAATGTGTACACAGACGTTGACAGCACCGTGTGTGGCATCATCGTGATCCTGGGCACCGGTCTCACCATGTATGCCACCATGATGTACATTTCTCACCGGTGTTCGAATAACGTAAGGGTTGTCAGATATCATAAGATTCTAGACGAGATGAAGGAGTACATGCGATACAAGCAAATACCGGAAGCTATGCAGATGAGAATGTTAAGGTATGGTACATCTGGACTGGCTATTGGGGAGGTTGGGTATGAAACACTTCTGAGGACTGAGTAGAGTAAAGTCACGGTATTGTGGCGGCACTAGAGAAAGAGAATGTGAAATAGTTTTTTCTTTATCTTTTTGGTATGAGACATATTTCACAACTAGTTTACTATAAAAAAATATTTACCATGAACCCTACACCTCTTTCAAATTTTCACAATAGGCCTAAAGAACAAACTAAACCACAAAGAATTTTGATTTTGTACGAATAAGAGAGATGATGGGCTTAATCCTATATCAACTGCTATTTCCTCATACGACTTGTCAGTGCAAGAGAACATTTTGCTTTGGTGCGTTGATTTGACCATTCAAAGTTCCATGTCTAACCTCACTTTGGTGCGTTGATCTGCACCATTCAAAGTTCCATGTCTAACCTCACTTGGTGCGTTGATCTGCACCATTCAAAGTTCCATGTATAACCTCACTTGCATTGACAGATCACAATAACCCGAGAACAAGGATATTGTTCTTAATATCACGATTGTGTACTATTTGTAGCGTGTTTGTTAAAAAAAAAACTAAAGGAACAGTGATAAAATGGGAAATTTTAAGGACCTGTTAGACTAATTAATCCCTATAAGCTATAACAAATGAAAAATCAAATCGTGGTAACCCGCTACTTCAGTGTACATTCCTCTTACCCTGAAATTTAGCAGTATTAGCATGACTAATTACTATGACATTATCTTAGAAGTTGCACCATAGAAAAGTCAAGCGAGGTAATCTTGCTAGATTTTATGGTAAATTTAGGGTACATAACTATAGATAGAACACCCAAATCCAAAACCAGAAGCAAGCATGTTAGCGCAAATGTACTGTACATACCTGAAAAATTGCGGATAAGTCTGTGTAGCCAAATCTATAAGGTAGAGCATTGAGATGCTAAATATTATTTATTGGCAAAACATTTGTAAGGACAGGCTGTTGATAATGAACAGTCGTGATATCGGGCAAAATCGGGCACAGTCAGGGAATTTGGTGTGACAGGTAGAAGTAGGGAATCTCCAGTATTTTGCAATTTAATTTTTGAAATTTTAAGTAGAAGGGCATAGCCAAGTAAAACCCATTAGTTTTATCTTCAATTCATACAATTTTGCAAAGAGCATTGACATACTTGTTCTAAAGGAACAGTGATAAAATGGGAAATTTTAAGGACCTGTTAGACTAATTAATCCCAATAAGCTATAACAAATGAAAAATAAAATCGTGGTAACCCGCCACTTCAGTGTACATTCCTCTTACCCTGAAAGTTAGCAGTCTTAGCATGACTAATTACTATGACATTATCTTAGAAGTTGCACCATAGAAAAGTCAAGCAGGGTAATCTTGCTAGATTTTATGGTAAATTTAGGGTACATAACTATAGAACACCCAAATCCAAAACCAGAAGCAAGCATGTTAGCGCAAATGTACTGTACCTACCTGAAAAATTGCGGATAAGTCTGTGTAGCAAAATCTATAAGGTAGGACATTGAGGTGCTAAATATTATTTATTGGCAAAACATTTGTAAGGACAGGCTGTTGATAATGGACAGTCTTGATATCGGGCAAAATCGGGCACAGTCAGGGAATTTGCTGTGACAGGTAGAAGTAGGGAATCTCCAGTATTTTGCAATTTAATTTTTGAAATTTGAAGTAGAATGGGCATAGCCAAGTAAAACCCATTAGTTTTATCTTCAATTCATACAATTTTGCAAAGAGCATTGACATACTTGTTTTTAGTAGATTAAGTGTAGAGAATTTTACAGAAAAAAGTGAAAACAACCATTTTTTATATCCTTAAAAATACTGGGCAAATGCAAATATGTTTTTGACTTAGAAAATCTGGAGAGATCCAGGAACATTAAAACATAAAATTCATTTTAATTCTGAATAAGGTTCCCCGATAATTAATTACTGTTTTGCTAAATAGAAACCATTTGATCTCGATTTATATTTGCTCTTTAATCAAGTAGTTTGAAAACTGTATCTATTATTTTAGTACTGCGTCTTATTACCCGTTAGGGCTATAAGCCTGTGTACTAATTTACACTGATGTGCTAGGGATTAGGAAAGATGAATTCAGAGAAAGTATACCCTCATTTTCATGGATGAAGAGGGTAAAACCATTTCGGAAAAACCATCCTCAGTACACCCGACCGGGATTAACCCCAATCCCCCCCGTCTTTGGTAGTCTAGTCTATTGCGAGAGTAGCGCTTTAGACCATCCGACCACCAAATCGGGAGTATGTATTGTTCATTTGTAATATTTATATTAGTTGTAACCTAAATTAATTTTTTAAATATATTAAGTAAATTATTTCAAACGAATTATTTTGCACATTAACATTTTGAGAATGTATTTTAGCCTCCAATTAATAAAGTATTAATAATAATAATAATAATAATTAGCACCGCGTCTTACTACCCGTTCGGGTTATACGCTTTAAGTACTAATTACGCTAATGG
>CABFOV010003864.1:45085-59871 GCA_902141375.1 Timema poppense | reverse complement strand
TTTGATATTTGCGCTGCCAGCTTTCTGATACGCGCACCGATCATTTAGGTATATTACATGATCATCTTGCAGCGCTGCAAAATGACGTCAGAAAGCAGTGCTGCAACCTGCTACGTGTAATACGGCCTTTATGAAGAAGGATTACCATATTGGATGACTAGAAACAGGGTGCATTGGCGGTCTAGGTTCACTGACAAAATGAATTGACCTGTCGTAACACAGAACACCTAATAATAATAATAATAATGCAGGCATATAAACCTAGCTTAAGAGATGTATTACATTGTAATATTTATATTATAAAAGACAAATACTAGTTTTATAAACTATTTGATAAAACCTCTTTACTTTACATCACATTTTATTCAAAGTAATGGACCCCGTTATGTCAAAAATATTTTCGGATGGACCTTGGGACATTTTAAAAATTTAGTCACCAAAGCTGTTTTTTTTATAACCGTGTCTTACTACATGTTTAGGTTACGCATACGTACTAATTGCGCTGATGAGCTAGGGATGATTAAGGCTGAATTTAGAGAAAGTGGACCCGCGTTTGCGTGGAGGAAGAATGGAAAACAATTTTGGGAAAAACATCCTCAATTCACCTCACTGGGATTCAAACCCTGATTTCCCTGTTTTCGGTAGTCTGGTCTAACACGAGTGACACCTTAGACCACGTGGTCACTAAAACAGGTGTTAAATTAATTAAAAGAGAAAAAAACTTATGCTACAGCCCAAGTGTTGAGTTAATGTCTTCATATTTGACAATTGTATTTTAAACTGCTTTTCATTTCAGATTTATCAATTTTCTTTGATATAACCCTATATACCAGAGGTCCCCAACCTAATGCCCGCGAGCGCCATGGCGCCCGCCGAGCCTTTTGCGTCTGCCCGCCACTTTTTGGCTACAGCTAGAAAGTTCTTTACTAATAATTTTAATCTGTCACTCTTCCCACAAAAATCAAGTTTGTGCTTATCTCCAGATATGCTGCTCTCAAGAAGTTGGTGATTTAAAGCCCCCTCCCCCCTCTTTCCAATCCCTCCCTCTCATTCCTCCTTCTTTGCCGGCTCATTTTCAAAGTGTACTTTATTACTCGGAACTATCTTTCTACTCACTAATTCCACGCTAATACTTCCTATTTCCTTTGTAAACATCCTGACATGGGTCTACCGGCTTTGTTGCCTGAGTAAACACAGAATAAATATATATTTTAAAAATGTACCTAAGCGCCAAAATGGTGGTGGGTAGTTAAATATTTCCTTGTGTGTTTATTTTGGTTTTGCTAAAATCGTAAATAAAGCAGTATTCTTGATTATTTATCGACATTGAATTGTGGTTAGGTGAAAATGGTTTCAATGGTTAAAACTGGGTTTGGACTAACTTTGCGTGTCATTTGCGTTATTTTATATGCGATTTTTTTCAAACTCACAGTTTTTTTTAATAATATGTATTATTGTGTGTGTGTTATTTGCATTATGAATTATGGTCGGCTATAAATTAACCCTGAAAAAGTGGTTGGTGCCCGCCGCACTAGCGTTAGTTTTGAATGTGCTCTGAGGTATAAAAAGGTTGGGGGCCTCTGCTATAGACTTCTAGGGCATTGGTCGGCAACAGGTCGATCTCGTAGACATTTTCAGTCGATCGCGTAAGAAAACTACATCGTCACAAGGCAAGCTTACCTTGAATTATTCCACTATGGTACAGCTTAGGTAGGACCATAGTATTATCAGTCAAGGTAAGACTTACCTTGCTTGGTTCCACTATGGTGTAGCTTATAAGATGTCATAGGGTAATCAGCCAAGATAAGACTGCTACCTTGCTTGGTTAGACTATGGTGTAGCTTATAAGATAGGGCCATAGTGTAATCAGTGAAGGTAAGACTGCTACCTCGCTTGGTTCCACTATGGTGTAGCTTATAAAATAGGTCCACAGTGTAATCAGTCAAGGTAAGACTTACCTTGCTTGGTTCCACTTTGGTGTAGTTTATAAGATAGGATCATAGTGTAATCAGTCGAGGTAAGACTTACCTTGCTTGGTTACACTATGGTGTAGCTTATAAAATAGGGCCAGTGTAATCAGTCAAGGTAAGACTTCTACCTTGCTTGTTGCACTATGGTGTAGCTTATAAGATAGGGCCATAGTGTAATCAATCAAGGTAAGACTGCTACCTTGCTTGGTTCCATTATGGTACAGCTTAGGTAGGGTCATAGTGTAATCAGTCAAGGTAAGACTGCTACCTTGCTTGGTTCCACTATGGTACAGCTTAGGTAGGGTCATAGTGTAATCAGTCAAGGTAAATGGAGTGTACATTTTATTTAGTTACTGTATTTCTATAAAGGGAGGGACGTAAATATTGGATGAAATATGGATTTTAAATAATAAATACAAAATGTGTATAAGAAAAAAAAGGAATTAAAAGTGGAGAAACGAGATGTGATCGCAGGACCTTTGCGAAAGTCGATTGAGGCCCCAAAAAAGTTCCTGAGCCCTGCTATAAAGCATGTTCTATTTAAGGTGAATGTTTTGTAAAACATTATTATTATTATCATTATTAGTACCGCGTGTTACTACCCGTTCGGGTTATACGCACTTACGCTAATGTGTAATGGTAGGGTGATTGTGAGGTGAAATGAAGGACCTACAGTTTAACGTGGGCTCCGAACCACGGTGGAGGCCTGTCATTCCACACAAAAACACAACATGACTATTAATTCATATTTACATGACTATTAAATTTATAAAATTTATTTGCTGGACCATCAAAGTTATATCATATTTATTTTATAAAATAACTTTTATAAAGAAATGTGACAGTGTGTAAAATAAAAAAGATCTTAACAAGCCATTGAACGGACGCTATACGTTGGGAAGGGGGGGGGGATGAGTCATGAATGAAGTCGTGATGCGCGCGCACACGTTTTGGTTCGTGACGAGATTCTCGCCAAACTTCTCGAGAAGGCTGGAGGTTGACGCATGCGCAGTACTGAACTTCCGTGTTCTTTTGTTATTATTATTTGATTGGTTTGGGAAACTATTGAATGAGCATGCACTTTTCCTAGTCCGACTCAGGTCATTCTTTCATCGCATGGTTTGATTTAAAAATAAATAAATTTTAGCGTCATTTAAATTCGATTTCTTAGATCAAGTTTTAAATATGAATAGCTTATCACCCATGCATGATTTAATTTTCCTTCTTTCTTTAAATAAGGAAAAACATTGAGCAAAGGAGGGTATTACACTGTCATGTTTATTTTATAAAATATATACACTTATATAAATAAATGAAAAGATTTGATGGTATCAACTTTAATAAAATGTAATAACGTTACACATCACATCTTAGTACACCTGCTCGGTATTCGAACCACGTTTTCCCCATCATAGACACATCACTAATAATAATTTCGGGAAGAGTTTAATCCCCCTTAAATACCACCCCACCTCCCCCTGCCATGGAGTAGTTTAGTGAACTGAGCTATGCTGAACTATGTGGTAATACTCGCACTGGTGGAAACGCAGGCAAAGGCGTCAGTTTCGTTCTGTCTTGTTGTGCCGGTGATAGCTCGGAGCTCGAATTCTACCCAAGTGTAACACGTTCTCCCCCCTTTATAAATGGCTTCTTACTCTCCCTCATGCAAATGCAGGTGCACTTACTATAAACTTGATGTTTTCCTTATCCCAACAGTGTGAATATACTATCATCCAGGACATTTTAAGGGGGCCGCCCCGGTAAGCGAGAAATTGACGCACAGACGTTCAGTTCTAACGCAATATTTAATTCTATAACGCGTTATTTCAAAATAAAGTCGAGATATTCAAACAGGGCTCTTTTCCCTCGACTGCTTTATAGTTTGAGTTTTATTAATATAAACATATTTGTGAAAATGTGACATTAGATCGACGATTAGACGACTTTTTAATCATATTTGCAGAGATATGAAACTAGGTTTGATGGAAAAAGAGCTCTAGAATTCTTATATAAAAATACAAACACTTGTTGATAGTCCCACGACAGAACATTTGAAGATATTCGAGAACTAGCAGCGAGCTTTCATCTTTACCTTGAGCTAAGAAGTTTAGTAGTGTTCTTTCTCAACTTTTTAATGACATGGCAAAGGCTGGTTGTAGGTGAAGGGCGAAAGGGAAGATAAACTTGGCCAGAATAGAGAAACTATTCCAGTAAACGAAACACACTATTGTACTTGAACAACAATGGCTACTTTCTCGCTGGGCCTAGAGCGCCGTTAAGCGCCTGTATAAATACACATGCTAATTTAAAACCAGTGATGTGAACAGTGATACACCTGCCTCGGTGGCCGTATGGTCTAGGGCGTCACTCTTTTAACACAATGGACCGTACAATATGAGGATTTCGAGGTTTGAACCCCGGGTAGATGTACTGAGAGTGGTTTTTTATAAATGGTTTTCAACTCTCGCTACACGCAGATGCGGGTGTACTTCCTCAAAATTCAGCCTTCCCCATCTCTAACACGCCATCGTAGCTAGCCCTAACGTACAGTAGCCCCATGTCTTCTTTGGTGCTGACTGAGAGCTTTGAAAAGTTACCAGACCAAATTATGTATCCCTACGCCGAACCATATGATCTGCAAAAACATGTGTTTAGCAGCTGTCACTTCTGACAATCAAAATGTAGGTATATACCTAAATGTTGACTGTCAGAAGTCAGCTGTGAGCTGTCAGTCAGCACCAAAGAAGCCATGGGGATACTGTACAAGGCCATAGAACATAGCTTTGTGTTCATTCCAGTGAACAACAAATGCTTGGGCTGTTAAAAGGTTTTGTCAATATTTAGCCAAAGCACATCATCTGATTAGCAATATCTCAGCTACCTAGCCATCCCCCACGCCAGACATTCGTGTCATCGCTACTTTATTCTAGCCTTGGTTTATCTCCCTGACTTTATTCTCCTTGCTCTCGATCGTAGAGAAGAACCCGACTGATTGGTACGTGGACAGTGTCACCGGGTCTTGATTGGTTTACCGGTGACGAAGAAGCTGTTGTTAGAGTCCCGGCCAGATCTACTCGCGAGTTTTACCCCCTAGAGGGTTTCGCACACTCCCTATCCACGCTAATGCGTCTACATTTCCTTTAAACATTAGTCTTATCATCTCTACCCATATAGGGGTGAACATGCGTAAAGACCAAACGGGCTGTAAGATGCGGTGCACAAAAAAGAATAATAATGTTAAAAAAATCGATTAAAAATTATCAGATATTACTAATAAAGTTGAAAAAAAAAGTTTTAAATCCCTTTTTTTCTTGAGTTTTATTAAAATAGAAAGAAAAACTAAAAATTGGACGAGAAACTATATTTGATCATTGAAGTATAGACGCGAAACAATGTTTAATTTATCTTCAATTATTTTTACATCCATTTTGTTTTTCATGTTTGTAAACTTTTTCCCTATATTTTTGATAAGCAGGAAACGTTTTAGAAACATAAATTTCCCGACCCGCCTCGGTGGCGTAGTTGGCTAACGCGCTTGTCGTGTTGAGCTCGACTGCTGAGGACGGGGAGATCGAGGTTCGAATCTCGGTCGGGTGAACTGGGGGTTTTCCGCTCTCCCTTCACGCAAATGCGGGTTCACCTCCTCTAAATTCAAACTTCCCAATTCCTAATCTATTAACGTAATTAGTACTTAAGCTTGTAACCCAAACGGGTAGTAAGACGCGGTGCTAAATAAATAGATAAATAAATAATTACTAATAAATAAACAATTTCCGAACAAAGTTTGCAAACAATGTTTCCAAGTGCGTACTGTATTAGGCAAGTGAGAAAATGGTCTCTCAACCACACACAAAATTAATGTTTTTGGTGCTCTAACCAGTTTTTAATTACTTTCAAGAACCAACAAAAAATCCTACCCGGTACGTTTTTAGAATGTTGGTGTAGTTTGCCGAGTAGGAATTAAGTAAGTAATTTCTTATCGGGCGAGCAGAAGAGATCGTGCTACTTTCCTTTGACTGTGCTGCCGAGCGTGGCTACTTCTTATACTAATTTGGTTCTGAAGAGACTAACTAGACTGCTTTGTTTCAACAAAGAGTTCTACGATACATTTAGAATAGTAGCCGTTTCAAGTTCGTTTCACTTTCTTGAGGACTATTACAAAAAAGTACTAAGGCTACCGGCTACTTTAATTTATTCAAACATTTAAAAAAATATATTTATTTTACTTGAGCTTAACTTGTTACCCGTTCAAATTATGCGCGTTTTAATCAAGCCAAAGGTTAAGGAATTAGGTAATATATAATCTAAAGGAAATGTAACCATATTTGAGTGAGGGGGGTGTGGAAAACCATTTAGGGACACCCCCCTTTCCCCCCAGTTCACCCGACCAATATTCGAACCTTGATCTCCACTTCCTCTGCAGTCTAGCTCAACACGAAACTGGCGCGTTAGCCAACTACGCCACCGAGGTGGGTGATATTAAGTATTTTAAGTATTTAAAGTGATAAAAAAATATAGAACAGTTTGAAATAGTTATGTTAATATGTCTATTGTTATATTCAAAATTATATACACACTAACTAAAACTAAACTACTAGTCTATTTATTTGTGCACGTTCGCGACTATAGGCTGGACAGTAAAATAAAAGTATTGCATACGCAAGAGGGCCGGCCAGTTTATATCTAGCGGGCTGAATGCGGCCCGCGGGCCCCGAGTTTTCGAAAATTGCTTTAGACAAAACGTCTCTATGTCGATGAAAACAGTGGCGTAGTCGAGGGTGGGATAAGGGTGAAAGCCTCCCCCTTTTATCTTATGTTCACCAGCAAAAAATAAATAAATAGGTTCATAAATGTATGTTTAAATAAATAATATTACATTAATAATTAATCCTCAACAGATTTTGAGTATTGTATTAAATTATATAAACGAACGGTCATTTGAAACATCTTTTAGAAAATACAATCACATTTTGTTTTCTGGTCAACATCGACAACATTATACTTATTATTATTATTATTGTGATTTTATGACCCGGCGTATTAATACGTGAAAGTATATCTATTAACTTTCCCATCTATCAGATATGTCCATTCTTAAGAAAATTGGGGTATAACTAGCCCCATTTTAAGTTTGCTTAGTACTTGATCTAGAAACACCTCTCACTTTTATAACGGGCCATATTGAAACCAAATATTCTGGGCTACCCCATCATATCGCCCTATTTCCCGGCACTTGGGGGACCTCGCAACCCCCCCTTATGGAGACACGAGGGGCCCACAGCCGTGGCGGGCTCTGTATTCACGCGCGATGTCTCCTGGGTAATATAAAGCGTGCATTGTGTTGACACTACACTAACACATTGTTGCGAGTAGGGGTCACTGAACACGCTAGCCTGCATGCGCCGACAGGTCCTCAAAGGTAAAATAAACAAATATATGAACCCAAAGTTCGTCGCTGATCTGTCGACTGTATTCTACAAGAGCGGTTAGCGAAGAAATTGGATTAAACGGGTAAAAAGGTTTTCTGTATAACATTACAATAATTTCGAACAGACCATCTTCGGTGGCCGCATGGTTTAAAGCGCTGCTCTCTCATAAGACTAGACTGCCGGTGACGGGGAGATTGAGGTTCGAATCTTGGTCGGGTGTACTGAGAGAGGCTTCCCACATTCACAAGTTGTGATTAATACACGTCTTGTCAGAGGTGAAGGAAGGGTTTGGTAATCAAATAAATCTGTGCTGGGACCGAGGATTGAACCCCGGACCACCAGCACAGAAGTCCCGACACATTACCCCTAGACCGCCAGGTTACCAGTACACTTCTAACAGTACACGAGTTTTTTTTGTTTGTTAACTGGAATGAACACTAAACTATTTTCTATGATCCTCAACATATGGGAACATAGTTTAAAAGTTGACATCTCTGAAAAGACCACATATTTCTGTTGATCATTAAGAGATCAAATGTCCGGGAAACGAAAGTTAACTGTTATAGGAGCGTGGAATGGATCTTTGGGAATAGAATGATGTCATTTAATAGGGGAATTACCCGCCTCGGTGGCGTAGTTGGCTAACGCGCTTGTCGTGTTGAGCTTGACTGCTGAGGACGGGGAGATCGAGGTTCGAATCTCGGTTGGGTGAACTGGAGGTGGTTTTTCCTAAATGGTTTTCCACTCTACCTCCACGCAAATGCGGGTTCACTTCCTCTAATTCAACCTTCCCAATTCTTAATCCATTAGAGTAATTAGTACTTAAAACGTATAACCCGAACGGGTAGTAAGACGCGGTGCTAAATATTATTATTATTAATAGGGGAATTTTATTTTTATTGTATGCCATTACTTACCGGCAGGGACATGACATCCAGTTCAGTTGGCAGCTCTGGCGGCACAGTGTGTTGTTACCCAGGGTGCACCTGGGGAGGTTGTCTACACATCGTACCCGCAAGGAGATGATGTGATTTAGTGAATATGGAGGTGTGGGCCACTGGGAGTCTTAACCTGACTTGAGCCTAATTTACCAACCGCTGGTGACTGCTGGGATTGAGCCTAATTTACCAACCCCTGGTGACCGCTGGGATAACTCCCCTAAAGAGAAAGATATCTAAGGTATCAGCCAGGAATCGAAGCTGGGACATACATACATCATGGGGCCAGCCATATCGGGGTCACAACACATTGTATTGTCATTTGTATTTTCCCCCTCCCCTATTTGTTCTTCTACTGCCGAACAGCTTCGCCCAGTAACGCTTTAAACCGGCTTATTTTCTGACGCTTAGTAGTATCTGCTCGACTGTTTGGCACCTTAAGGTTATAACTAACATCCCTGAATGGCTGTCCTCTGGCAGACCTGTGACAGTTCCCACGCCCTCAAGGACGAGAGTGTAGGTGCGAAGTCACCCAACAAGAGTTCCCTTTCTCTCGATCGCTCGCCCACACTGGACCTAATCAATAAGTGGTACAATCTGTCACACGGCCCATTCAATCTGTAAACATTGTACTACATCCTGCTGAGTGGTGATACACCCCGGGTGAGAAATGATGGTCAAATACTATAGCTGGACATTGTACTACATCCTGCTGAGTGGTAATACACCCCGTGCGAGAAATGATGGTCAAATATTATAGCTGGACATTGTACTACATCCTGCTGAGCGGTGATACACCCCGGGCGAGAAATGATGGTCAAATACTATAGCTGGAAATTGTACTACATCCTGCTGAGTGGTAATACACCCCGTGCGAGAAATGATGGTCAAATATTGTAGATGGACATTGTACTACATCCTGCTGAGCGGTGATACACCCCGGGCGAGAAATGATGGTCAAATACCATAGCTGGAAATTGTACTATCATCCTGCTGAGCGGTGATACACCCCGGGCGAGAAATGATGGTCAAATACTATAGCTGGAAATTGTACTACATCCTGCTGAGCGGTGATACACCCCGGGCGAGAAATGATGGTCAAATACTATACCTGGACATTATACTACATCCTACCGAGTGGTGATACACCCCGGGTGAGAAATGATGGTCAAATACTATAGCTGGACATTGTACTAAATCCTGTTGAGTGGTGATACACCCCGGGTGAGAAATGATGGTCAAATACTATAGCTGGACATTGTACTACATCCTGCTGAGTGGTGATACACCCCGGGCGAGAAATGATGGTTAAATACTATAGCTGGACATTGTACTACATCCTGCTGAGTGGTGATACACCCCGGGCGAGAAATGATGGTCAAATACTATAGCTGGAAATTGTACTACATCCTGCTGAGTGGTGATACACCCCGTGCGAGAAATGATGGTCAAATACTATAGCTGGACATTGTACTACATCCTACCGAGTGGTGATACACCCCGGGTGAGAAATGATGGTCAAATACTATAGCTGGACATTGTACTACATCCTGGCAAGCGGTGATACACCCCGGGCGAGAAAGGCTGGCCATATTCCATAGCTGCACATTATACTACGTTTTTATGAAAAAATAAATGTCAACGGATTTATACATAGTGGTTTACACATATTGATCTATCTTAACGCAATCTTGTTTTGTACTATTCTCTTTCGCGCAGCCCAAATCAGCTTGTGTCCACATCTTCATAGTTTCACAAATAACAACCAGCCACCGTCCTCTGAGAGACAAAGTAACCGGAAGCGATCACTTATCTCAACATTGTAACGGGCGTGACATTTGAGCAATAACAAACGAACTGTTGTAATAAGTAATAACTAACTTCACCGTTTTTACTGGTTCTATTTCCGAAGGTGTTGGGTTGGATGGTTTAAAACCTTCTAATCAAATTCCGTGTACAGCTTTCTAGCAACTCAATGACGGTGGTGACGAAATTGCCAACATTTAGCACCTCTTATTGCTACAGAACACTATGACTGCTCTTAGTGAACATACTGGTTATATTTCACAGCTTGCATATAAAACAGGGTAAGCATTTACCAAGCATTATAGCTCACTTACAAAGAAGAATACGTGTTAATCAGCTTCTATAGTTAACTTACATGGGAATACAAGTGTTGCCTAGTTTCTATAGTTAACTTACAAGGGAATACACGTGTTGCCTAGCATCTATAGTTAACTTACAAGGGAATGCAAGGGTTGCCTAGCATATATAGTTAACTTACAAGGGAATACAAGGGTTGCCTAGCATCTATAGTTAACTTACAAGGGAACACAGGTGTTGCCTAGCATCTATAGTTAACTTACAAGGGAATATAAGGGTTGTCTAGCATCTATAGTTAACTTACAAGGGAATACAAGTGTTGCCTAGCATATATAGTTAACTTAAAAGGGAATACAAGGGTTGCCTAGCATTAATAGTTAACTTACAAGGGAACACAGGTGTTGCCTAGCATCTATAGTTAACTTACAAGGGAATACAAGGGGTGCCTAGCATCTATAGTTAACTTACAAGGGAATACAAGGGTTGCCTAGCATATATAGTTAACTTACAAGGGAATACAAGGGTTCAAGGGTTGTCTAGCATCTATAGTTAACTTACAAGGGAATACAAGTGTTGCCTAGCATATATAGTTAACTTACAAGGGAATATAAGGGTTGTCTAGCATCTATAGTTAACTTACAAGGGAATACAAGGGGTGCCTAGCATCTATAGTTAACTTACAAGGGAATACAAGGGTTGTCTAGCCTCTATAGTTAACTTACAAGGGAATACAAGGGTTGCCTAGCATATATAGTTAACTTACAAGGGAATACAAGGATTGTCTAGCATCTATAGTTAACTTACAAGGGAATACAAGGGTTGCCTAGCATTTATAGTTAACTTACAAGGGAATACAAGGGTTGCCTAGCATCTATAGTTAACTTACAAGGGAATACAAGGGTTATCTAGCATCTATAGTTAACTTACAAGGGAATACTAGTGTTGCCTAGCATATATAGTTAACTTACAAGGGAATACAAGGGTTATCTAGCATCTATAGTTAACTTACAAGGGAATACAAGTGTTGCCTAGCATATATAGTTAACTTACAAGGGAATACAAGGGTTGTCTAGCATCTATAGTTAACTTACAAGGGAATACAAGTGTTGCCTAGCATATATAGTTAACTTACAAGGGAATACAAGGGTTGCCTAGCATCTATAGTTAACTTACAAGAGAATACACGTGTTGACTAGCTTCTATAGTTCACTTACAAGAGAATACGCGTGTTTACCAGCTTCTATAGCTAACTTAAAAGGTTGTACACGTGTTGCCTATCTTCTACAGTTCACTTACAAGGGAGCACAAGTGTTGTGTTGCCCTATCGATCCCGTATTTCTCCATATTCCAGTACATACCGTAAGTTGACTTATATCAGATAGCATGGGCTACCTATCATAAAACGAGCAGTACGTGAACAAATAGATCATGCAGATTCTTCTATAAAAGCCTTTAATTCATCCGGCTACACTTCACAAAGTGATTGTTACCGAACGTGAACGTCACAACAGTTCGTCCAACGCGGGGACACGTTACTCTTACCTCACAGCGTGAAGCCAGACATTGACGTCACCGAGATTCGAACCAATACACTATCAGAAGGTGCTGTGTTATCTTGCTCGCGGCATGCGCCAACACCTGGTATGTGAGAGTAGTTCTGCACGTGCCAAACTCGTGACTCAGTTAACGGAACTTCCTCCTCCGTACTTCCTCCAAACATTATTTTCAGAGGGCATCCCTTATTTCAGTATAGACACTTTCTTTCAGCAGAGGATACTTTCCTTCAGCAGAGGACACTTTCCTTCAACAGAGGACACTTTCCTTCAGCAGAGGACACTTTCCTTCAACAGAGGACACTTTCCTTCAGCAGAGGACACTCTTTCCATAATTATGATCCTCATCGCTCTACGAAGAACGTGCACACATGTCTCACAGCTGTTGGAAGAACAGGTACACGTGTCTCACATCTGTTGAAAGAACGGGTACACGTGTCTCACATCTGTTGAAAGAACGGGTACACGTGTCCCACATCTGCTGGAAGAACGGGTACACGTGTCTCACATCTGTTGAAAGAACGGGTACACATGTCTCACAGCTGTTGGAAGAACAGGTACACGTGTCTCACATCTGTTGAAAGAACGGGTACACGTGTCTCACAGCTGTTGGAAGAACGGGTACACGTGTCTCACAGCTGTTGGAAGAACGGGTACACGTGTCTCACAGCTGTTGGAAGAACGGGTACACGTGTCTCACAGCTGTTGGAAGAACGGGTACACGTGTCTCACATCTGTTGGAAGAACGGGTACACGTGTCTCACATCTGTTGAAAGAACGGGTACACGTGTCTCACATCTGTTGAAAGAACGGGTACACGTGTCTCACAGCTGTTGGAAGAACGGGTACACGTGTTGCGTCGTTGTATGAAGAACGGGTACACGTGTCTCAAAGCTGTATAAAGGGCTTGAACACGTGTCTCACAGTTTTATGAAGTGTGTACACCCACACTACTCTGTCCCATGTATTGATGTGTTGTTATTACTATGGTCACACAGGGTCATGTGTAAGAGGGAGAGGGCAATACGCTAGAGATGGAAGCGCAAAGATACATAAGCAGTGACCTTTTAACATATGATGGTTAAAATACATTTTATATTCCTTTTGTTTGATGTGACAAATGTGTTGCGTCATCCTTTTATACTTGGACATCTCGCTGCGTGCGCGAGTTTTGAATATTTATGAACTCGCTTTGCCTTTTGCACTCTCTGGACCTTTCTTCTAAAATATACTTCATTCTCGGTAGGAATTACTCTTTGAAAGGTCTTTTTTCCTACCAATATCCTACTATATAATAGATTTATGGTAGGTAAAAAGGCCTTTCAGAAAACAATTCCTACGGTGAACAGACTTTAAGTATTGTAGTGGGATTTCCTTAACATTTGAATTTTTATATGAACTTTGGGTGACCTGGCGGTCTAGGGGTAAGGTGTCCGACTTCTGTGCTGGCGGCCGGGGTTCAATCCTCGGTCCCGGCACAGATTTATCTGATTACCAAACCCTTCCTTCACCTCTGACAAGACATCTTGTGAATGTGGGGAATGCCAGGCCTCCACCGTGGTTCGGATTCCACGTTAAACTGTAGGTCCTCCATTTCATCTCACAATCACCCTACCATTACACATTAGCGTAAGTGCGTATAACCCGAACGGGTAGTAAGAAGCGGTGCTAATAATAATTATTGTAGTAATAATAATAATGATAATAATATTAAAAACTTAAAAATATTAATATTGGAGTTATTTAATATTTTAAGATTAAGTCTTCATTAAACACATTTCGATGTTATATTTAAGGAAAGTTTGAGGGAAAGAGAAGCTTAGGAAGAAGGAGGATTCAAATATTGGATGACTCGAAGGAAAGAAGAACATTCTGGGATCTTAAGGAGGCAGAGGACAGGGTGCATTGGTGGTCTTAAGCTCACTGACAAAAGGACTGGAGCTGTCGTAAAACAGATTACATATTCATGATAATAATTAATAACACAATTTAATTTTGCATGTAGCAATGGATATATTATATAAGTTCCCAACAATGTTTATTTTAGAAGGAAAGTTTGTTAATCAAGAGAGGTAAAACCTGGCCTACCTGCAAGATGATTGAAATGGTAAATATAATTCCAAATCATTCTGTTATTGTTCCGGCTAATTACGAGAGTAGTTGTGGGTGACCTTGAGTGAGTGAAATGGCTTGCGGGGGAACGGTGGGTGGACAAACAATGAGAGTATCTCTCTCTCTCACTCATTGAACTGTCTGGTCGCAGGCATAACTGTGCTTCTCTCCGCCATGACAGCAGAGCCATGTGGCGCTTGAGCGCAAATAGGAACTATGCCTTCTTTTGCCGGTGTCTCAATGGGTAACGTAATGGCTGTTGAGTCTAGGCGAGCATGGTGACATGGCCGCCCATAAATGGTTTCAACCACCTTTATCACTTTTCCATATTTACTTTTTTGTTAATTTGTATGTAAAAATCAAAATTATATATTTGGAATTTGGTTGCAATTTACTAATAACACGGTGATCTGGTGGTCTAGGCGTAAGGTATCCGACTTCTGTGCTGGGGTTCGGGGTTCAATCCTCCTGGTCTCGGCACAGATTTATCTGATTACCAAACCCTTCCTTCACCTCTGACAAGACATCTTGTGAATGTGGGGAATGCCAGGCCTCCACCGTGGTTCGGATTCCACGTTAAACTGTAGGTCCTCCATTTCATCTCACAATCACCCTACCATTACACATTAGCGTAAGTGCGTATAACCCGAACGGGTAGTAAGACGCGGTGCTAATAATAAT
>CABFOV010003864.1:30433-41249 GCA_902141375.1 Timema poppense | reverse complement strand
TGCTGGCGGCCGGGGTTCAATCCTCGGTCCCGGCACAGATTTATCTGATTACCAAACCCTTCCTTCACCTCTGACAAGACATCTTGTGAATGTGGGGAATGCCAGGCCTCCACCGTGGTTCGGATTCCACGTTAAACTGTAGGTCCTCCATTTCATCTCACAATCACCCTACCACTACACATTAGCGTAAGTGTGTATAGCCCGAACGGGTAGTAAGACGCGGTGCTAATAATTATCATAAAATAAATTGAAATTGTTAAATTTCTACAGACTTGTTATCATCTAGCGTGAAACTATGAAACTATTTAAAAATAAATAAAACGAAAATGGGTATTATATTTTTTGAAATATATTTTAAGCAATTCAAAAAGTCACGCTAAAAAAGAACAAACCTAAGAATGTTTTGTTTGTTGCTATGTAGAGATGTAATCTCTGACGGAAAAATAAAACACTTCTTATGAGTATAATTGATGGATTTCTATCTTTCTTTTCTGAATAACGTATTACCATAGGGGAGTGATGCGTTTTGCATACAAAGGGGGAAAGTTTGGTTGCACCTAGTGGAGAATAGATTGGTTTCCGTGAAGCTGACCATGTAGGCCACATGAGGGACTACTTACACCGTCATCAACACGGGTTCAACGTGCGAGGTTTTTATTGTCCTCGGTAATTATAATACAATCAAACAAAGGAACTGGACTGATTCGAAATATTGCAGACTCTAAATTAAACCAGTAAGAGACAATCTACACTAATATTATAAAGAGGAAAGATTGTTTTTTTTGTTTGTAATGGATAAACTCAACAAACTACTGGAACGATTTAAAAAATTATTTCACCAATATAAAGCTACATTATCAGCGAGTAACATAAGCTATATTTTATTTTGAAAATTTAATTTATTTTCCTCATAAAAATGTCGATAGTCACTCATATTTTATGGTAGAGTCTATGATGATTCTTCAATATGTGTGTTGAAAATAATAGTGCGGGGGGAGGGTCTAGTATAATATAAAACATCGTTTCCCAAGACGGTGTCCGTGGACCCAATATTGCCCGTAAACGACAGTTTAGCCAGTTCATTTAAGCAATGGGTGTACATTTCTGTTTACGCTAAAGGGTGTCGAGCTCACCTTGACTGATTGTACTATGTCCCTATCTTATATGTTACACCATAGTGTAATCGGTCAAGGGAAGACGCCTACCATTCAGGATAAATTATGTGTACGTACAAAACAATTTTCATAGGAAGAACCTTGTCTGTTTGCTAGAAATGTATTATATCTACTTTAACATATTCATACGTCAAGTCATGTGATATGCATCTGTCACTTTGATAAATATAGTAAAATATTATCATTATTGACTGAAAAAAAAGTTGTATTTTTCTAAAGGTTCTTCCAAAGGAATGTAAATCGGACCGTGTGTTTATGAAATTGTAAATTACAATGTTCCACACTAAACAGAACGTTATGGTATTAATTGAAGTGTATGATAAACTGATATGTGATGGTTAAATCACATTAAATTAAATGTGAAATGACAGCCTGTATGTGGGAATCGAACCCGGGACCTGTGGTTTTATGCGCCACTGCTCTGCTATTGAGCCATCCAGGTTCGTCTAATACTAGTGAAGGCTGACCCTGGAATGGAATGGAAACGAACCAAGTTGGGTCAGTGGTAGGTTAGAACGTTATCATGTTACCTACAGTAGCCCCGTGGCTTCTTTGGTGCTGACTGACAGCTCGCAGCTGACTTCTGACAGCCAACATTTAGATATATACCTCAATTTTGATTGTCATAATGTGACAGCTGCTAAACACATGTTTTTGCAGATCATCTGGTTCGGCGTAGGGATACGTAATTTGGTCTGGTAACTTTTCAAAGACATCAGTCAGCACCAAAGAAGCCACGGGGCTACTGTAACAGCCAAATAAATATATCTAGGGTGGCTATTGTTCAGATCTTGTGATATAGAATGAGTACATAGAAGTCCACATTAATTTGCGATGATTGGTGCCAGTTTCAAAAATACTTTAGCTACTTTAGAAATAGTAGGCTTTTCACTATTTCCTCAAAAAACTCTACAGAAAATTTCAGGTTTATTTTTACCCTTCTGATTCCGTACCTTAAAATGTTCTTACTATAATTAATACAACAAGAGTTCATGGCTCACGAGTAATGCATTGTTCTCTGTTGTAATTTCATATTGTTGGTAAGACACATCCTCTATCCACTGCGCTATTGTCCCACACTTCTTGTAATTCCGTGAGACAGTTCTGGTCGGTCTGTCGAGCATTGCACCGTGACAAGTAATGTGGGGTTTACAGTTTTGTCAGGTTGGCATTGGAGGCTGCTCGCTTGGCGTGACAACATATTTGCTCAACAGGGAGAAATATAACAGACCCAGGGACACTAAACCGGCGGATAATTGTGTTGTGGTGGAATGTTCGGTTTAATTGTTGGATTTCTGTCCTCGCGAGCGGTTGACCTGGATGGGTGAATAGTAGCTGGGATTTCGCTTTAGCGACAGTAGTGATCTATCTATTTAGCACCGCGTCTTACTACCCGTTCGGGTTATACGCTTATTATTATTATTATTATTATTATTATTATTATTATCACCGCGTCTTACTACCCGTTCGGGCTATACGCACTTACGCTAATGTGTAATGGTAGGGTGATTGTGAGATGAAATGGAGGACCTACAGTTTAACTTGGAATCCGAACCACGGTGGAGGCCTGGCATTCCCCACCTTCACAAGATGTCTTGTCAGAGATGAAGGAAGGGTTTGGTAATCAGATAAATCTGTGCCGGGACCGAGGATTGAACCCCGGCCACCAGCATAAAAGTTTGACACCTTACCCCTAGACCGCCAGGTCACCTTATACGCTTACGTACTAATTGTATTAATGGGCTAGGAATCGGGAAGGTTGAATATAGAGGGCGTGAACCTGCATTTGCGTGGAGGGAGAGTGGAAAATCATCATGACTCCCCCACGCCCAACTTCACCCGACCGAGATTCGAACCTCGATCTCCCCGTCCTCGGCAGTCTAGCTCAACACGATGCTAGCGCGTTAGCCAACTACGACACCGAGGCGGGTGAAAATTAAAAACACTTCAGAGGGATGCATTTAGGAAAATGTGATATTGTGGCTATAACAAGAATAAAATACTCAGTTTTAATCTAAACCATATTATATAAATCAAATTTTGAGAAAGGTCGAATCCAATTCCCCCACCTGAATCCCTTAATTTTAGGTTTAGAACACAAAGTAATCATAGTTTACTTAGTGAGATTATTTTTCCAAATCATCTATTTTCACATATTCATACATGTGATCTGAAAATGTCACTTTTTTAGATATATCATTTCGACACCTTAACTCAGTTGGTAACGTTTTTTATACCGAGCCGGGTTTGATTCTCAGCCATGGCCTAAAAATTCACCATTGTTGAGGTGTGAGTTTTTGCACTTCCGCAACAATGAATTGTTGGCAGAGAAGGGGAAGGGGTGGCTGGGTGTTATACCTCTTCAAGATCCGAGCTTGTTTATAAGTTGAGTGCCGATATCATCGATTGGTTCAGAAAATGCACGTTAAATACATCAAATAATAAATAAATAGGTAAGTATTAAAAACTATAAAATAACGCCGATAATATAGTGCAGTGTTATCGATTCTCGCTACAAAAAATATGTTTGTATTTTGGGAAAAGCTCTTCATACGAAAATTTGACTGTAGCAGCAAATAAGAGAGAGCGAGAGTGTTTATTAATTTTACATATTAATGAAAATATACTAATACAAACATGTTAAAATCACACAGACACACATTATAATATTGAAATGATTAAATTTACAAATTAGTGCTATAGATTAATATTTTAATAGAGACAGAACACCAAACCTGGTGCACATTGTGCCTCTTAGTGTTAAGTAAATAAATAAAATAAAACCGATGTTAATACATTGAAAGATTTAAGAATAAAGATGTCTACTAGCGTGCGGCGGTATTCTTGAACACCATCATATGACCAGTCTTGTTGCAGCTATAGCAGTGTTGAATAGATGGTGGGCCGGCAGGGGTACCACCACTATCTACTAGCGTGCAGCGGTATTCTTGAACACCATCATATGACCAGTGAGTTGATGTGTCTTCTTGTTGCAGCTACAGCAGTGTCCATCCTGAGCATCCTCCTCATCTCTTGCCATGCGCAGCACAATGAAGCGTTCTTCAACAGGACATCGTATGTGCGTCTCCAGACACCCATCTCCTTGCACAGTCACACGGGGCTCAGTTTCCGCACCTGCCATGGCGGGGACCTGTTTGTCCAGCACATCAACACCAGCAAGATCTCACTGGAGGTATGCCCCCTGGTATTCACTTATCAGTTAGATTGGTTTATGATACCTTTCAATTAGCTAATACATGCCTCAGCGGTCATATTGATATAGAGACATCACTTTCGCTTTGGGCTGGACTGCCGATGATGGAGGGGTTAGGGTTTGAGTCTTGGTCGAGTGTACTGAGAGGGTTTGTTCCTCAACGATTTTACATTCACTCTCTCTCTCTCTATCCATGCAAATTTGGGTATGCTTACTATAGATTCAAATTTATTCATCCCTAACACATGTAGCATAAATAGTATATAAATATGTAAAAAAGTTGAATGGGTAACTTGGGTGTACGGGTAAAATTCAAGGAATTCTTTTGACTGGAAAAAATCAGGGAATTTAATCAAATTTTCGGAATTTTCTCATTTATTAATAAAAAATACACACCTTTTATTCCCAATAGGTGACCTGGCGGTCTAAGGATAAGGTGTCAGACTTCTATGCTGGCGGCCGGGGCTCAATCCTCGGTCCCGGCACAGATTTATCTGATTACCAAACCCTTCCTTCACATCTGACAAGACATCTTATGAATGTGGGGAATTCCAGGCCTCCACCGTGGTTCGGATCCCACGTTAAACTGTAGGTCCTCCATTTCATCTCACAATCACCCTACCATTACACATTAACATAAGTGCGTANTGAATGTGGGGAATGCCAGGCCTCCACCGTGGTTCGGATCCCACGTTAAACTGTAGGTCCTCCATTTCATCTCACAATCACCCTACCATTACACATTAACATAAGTGCGTATAGCCAGAACTGGTAGTAAGACGCGGTGATAATAATAATAATATTCCCAATAATCAAAATAACATTTTTTCTTTCGGTTAATACACATCTACCTCTTATATCTTTTAACACAGTTGTCTGTCATGAATATGTGCATGCGTGAGCATTAGGTTACATTAAATAAAGAATAAACAATAAAAAGGAATTTGTCTTTCAACAATTTTAAGCTGAACTATTAACGGTCTATTAATGTATCATTATGATCTCACTGAAATCTAACTTGGATCACACCACCCAATAGATGGAGATTAGATTCCAGTCGGATGTAGTGAGGGTGGATTTCCTAGATGGTTTTCCACTCTCACTCCACGCAAATATAGGTGTACTTCCTCTAAATTGAACCTTAATAATCCTTAACACATAAATAAAATTAATTCATATATGAATAACTTGAATGGGTATCAGATGTGGTGTTAAAATTATGATTACATTTTTATTTTAATGCGTAGTTGGTTTCATTTAAATGTAAACATAATGTAACGTATACTCATATCATCAAATGCAGTTTGACTGTTGGCAGCATGCCTCGGCTCTGCGGGTGTGTCTTTATGGTAATTTATTCCGGTTGTATTTTAGGTGAGATCAGATGGCCTGGTGTTCATGGCGGACCTAGGGGGTCGCAGGTACGAGTCTCGGCTGAACGAGAGACTGCTTGACAACTCGTGGCACTACGTCAACCTCCTCTACAGGCTTGGCAACCTTACACTCTCGGTCGCCGGACACCAGCAGGTGAGTTGCGGGGGTCGGCTCCTTATTAATGTCATCAAACTTTAGGGGTGGCGAGCAGGTTAGCTTTCGATACAAACATCCTATCAGAGGCAATAAGATCAGGGAAATTAGTTTACAGAGGATACCCCAGAGTTCCGGGGTGGCCACCAAAGTTGAAAACATTTTAAGAAAACTTATTAGGCGATTCTTCTGAGATAAGAATGTTTGAGACATTACGTGTTATTTATAACTAATACTTCACTCAAGACAAAATTAATGATAATGTGACATTAATAAAGAACCAATAATTAGTTTGTAAGATTAATTAATTGTAAGATAAATGGTTAGCAAGGAAGACCACCCACCAATAAAATATTGTCGTGTGCTATATTGGTTGATCAGCTTGGTTATAGACACTTGTCTGTTGGACACAGATAAATCATCCAAGTTGATGCATTATTCACTTAAAATATACAAATGTTACTTACTCTATGTAACTAGGAACACAAAAGTTAATTTTTGCACTTACAAAAGTATGCTACTCTATGTATCCCTATCTTGAGTTAGCTTCATCCAGCCCACCTCATTACACCCTATCCCAGTCCACCTTATTACACCCTATCCCAGTCCACCTAATTACACCTTATCCCTCTCTTAGCTAATTCTATCCAGCCCACCTTATTACACCCTATCCCAGTCCACCTTTTACACCCTATCCCTATCTTAGCTAGTTCTATACAGTCCACCTTATTATACCCTATCCCTATCTTAGCTAATTCTATACAGTCCACCTTATTACACCCTATCCCAGTCCACCTCATTACACCCTCTCCCTATCTCGAGCTAGTTTTATCCAGTCCACCTAATTACACCTTACCCCTATCTTAGCTAATTCTATCCAGTCCACCTCATTACACCCTATCCTTAGCTAGTTCTATCCAGTCCACCTCACTACACCTTAGGTCTTCCCATTGGATTGTACAGTCAACACAAATATTAACGAACTATTTAAACAAGATACACGCTTGTTCCCAGGTGATAGCGAACGCCACGTTCAACTCTGAAATCTTAGAGGCGGACCTGGCAGGTCCTGATTCCATTTTGATAGTCGGGAAGAACTTCTATGGCTGCATCTTAGAGGGCCCCAGTATCGTGTTTAACACCAGTGGAGTCACCCATCAAGACGTGTTATGGGGTCCTTGCCCCCTTCCCAACACAGTGTGTAAGTCATGGGTTAAAGAGACCAGGGCCCCGTGGCTCTTGGTTGCGGTGGGGGTAAAGTGACACTTCAATAGCTCACTTTTTTTTTGGCACACAAGTTTGAGTTTTGTCTTTTTAATGCTAGACTTAAGTCTATCATTTGTATTGTTATGTCTGCATGTGTTTTGTTACTGTTGCAAAAAAAAAGCTTTTCTCGCATAACACAGATAAAAAAAAGTTATTCAAAGTCTATTAGTTATACAAATTATAAAGATCATAATTTATTTTAAAGTAAATAAAAGACGTGAACAGAATATTGGTTACTTATTTTAACCATATACAGTTGTAGTGTTGATAAAAATATTAAAATTTGTCAAAAAAATTAGCAGACTCTTTATTAAAAATACATTTAAAATCATTTAGGGTTAGATTAATGTTTAAAAATATTTGTTTAAAACAAAAACTAGTATTTTAGTTATCTAATTATAAAACATTTATAGTGGGTGAATCTGTAAGGATTTTATAACATGCAACTCAGTGGGGTAGCAGTTGTTTCCCAGAGGTAAAACTTTTCCTTTCAATCTGTTTAAAGAACGGTCTCACCTCAACGTAACGCAACCAATCATACATGATCCATCTGATTACCCACTAGGTGAAGACTAAGGACCAGTTTCGTAGTTAGATTGAGCATGTCTCAGGTGCGACACTACACTAAATACAGAGCACCTACCTAGACCAGGATGAAGTTTAGGTCGAGGCAGGTGTTGTCTTGTATTTATTGTACCACCACACTTGATGCATACTAAGTCTGTCTATGAGACTGATTCTAAGACCCACCAAATTCAAACTAAATAGCTCAATGTATAGTCATTGTCTGACGTTAACCTTATATTATACATCTAAATACATTCCTATTTTCACTACAAAAAGTAAGATTTTTACGATAATGGAACATACACCTTTGAATGTGCAGATCGAGGTATCATTTTAGTCTTGCCCGGATTTTCTGGTGAGAAGGAAATTGAGGTTTGAATCCAGGATAAGTGTACTGAGATTATAATGTTTTCCCCACTTTACTTCATGCGAATGCGGGTAATCTATCGCTTTGAACTTTAATTTTCTCATCCCCATCCTATCGGGGTGGATTTGTGAATAATAAAAGACACATTTTGTTGTGTCCTATATCTTGATTTCTTGGGAAATTTTTGTAATAATTTCACACACCATTAATTTATAACTTTTGTACATCTGTGCTCTTGTCAAGAAAATGTCTTTGATATCCTTTGTCTTTTTTATTATCATTCAATATTATTGTAGTTTACATTAAATAGATTAAAAGGTTTAAATCGTTTTTTAGTGTGCATTGTTCAAGAGAGAGCATGTGCTACCGATATGTTTTGTTGCGTTTTCTGTTTGTTTTGCTTAAACTGCATTGTCTTATATTTTTTTTATAAATTTATTTTTAGCACCTCACACTTCACTTTCACTCACAAATAGTCCTTAATAGAATGCCAGTCTTTCTTATAGAAATTGTATTCATCTCTTAGAAAACTCCTTTATATTTTAGCTGCCCACCATATTTTTATTTTGAGCGTTGTATCATTTGTATTCTTATTTTGGATTGTCGAGCATTATCTTTTAGACATTAATGTGTGCTATTTTAATTTTCAAACTTTGAACAAAAATTCTCTGTCTTAGTAGGAGTTCCGTCTTAAAATTTACCTCATTAATTTGCTTGAAAATTCTTGTAAATTATAACTTTGCATTACCATTTACTTACACTCATACTCTTGCTTTTGTAGCTTTTTTTATTTATTATGATAACTAAAAACTTATTTAGCGCATGAAATTCTCTTTCATAAAATTAGATATATATATCTATTAAAAAAAATTAGTTACAATCTTTGTCTATTAATAACTAATCATAGTATAATAGTTTATATTTTAAATTGTCGAGCATCGTATTGTATGCATCAATGTTTGCTAGTTAAATGTATATATTTATCTATAACAGCAATATTTCTTTTGTTATACAAACAACAAAAATACTTATCTTAATTATTGCTTTCTTCCACCCATCTCTAACTTGAGTAACGTAATTATAACACCTCAACATTTAGATGCACCATTCATATTTCCGTTTAACCCTCTAGTTTTTTTTTCCACCGCCCCTACGAAATTTAGCTGGCATTGTATTGAGGGCTGTTTGACCACAGTGTTTTTTTGAGTTGCCCTGTGGCTGTTTTTGACAGGCTCGAAAACCGATCACTGCTACCACGATCCGTGCTCAAGGCATGGGACTTGCATCTCTCGGCCGGAAAGGTACGAGTGCGACTGCACCGCCCGCTATTCGGGCACCAACTGCGAGATTGACAATGGTGAGAGCGTCACTATACCAACGCGACCAACATTCTAACAACACTACTCTTTGTCCCGTAATAGAGCAACCACCCTGACAATGTTGCCGAGCTTGAACTCGAAACGTTCGTCATTCGACAGGGAACTCCGCTTCATTACCAAATCTGACAATAAACAAGTTGCCCTTTTTTAACCCAAATGTTTGCGGCTTAATTTAATAATTCACAAGAGGAAAAAAAAAATGGATTAACTTATAATTCTACCCGTATTAGGGGTTGAATGGTCTAATGTATACCTCTTATGATAGACTGGATTGCCGACGACGCGGGGATTAAAGCTCATTCACAATCGGATGTACTAAAAGGGGTTTTTATTAGTTGGTTTCCCTCTCGCCCTCCATGCAAATGTGGTTACATTTAATTAAAAATCATTCTTTTCTAATACACTAGCATAATTAATGTTTGTGTACAACCCCAATAGGTACTACGACACGGGAGAAAAGAATAAATTAAAATTCCAATTCCATTGGTTAAAATAATAGTAATAATAAATAAATCTTTTGAAAGTTTAAAAAGCTAAAATTGTTAATATAAATTTGTCCAATCCTTCAAAGAGAACCATTCACAAACAAGATAACATTTATTTTCACATTTCAGCCATTTTAATAAAATACAATTTTATTTAGTTATAGATGGCTGGCTAACTCAATGTGAGGAAACCATTGGGAATACCTAGACACAAATGGTAGGATAACATTAGATTGTACCTGAAAGAGATAGGGTGTAATGAAGTGGACTGGATAGAACTGGCTCAAGATAGAGATAGGGTGGACTGGATATAACTAGCTCAAGATAGAGATAGGATGTAATGAGGTGGACTGGATATAACTAGCTCAAACTTTATGTAAACTATATTTGGTTTCTTCTTAAATTAGATAAATAATAAACATATAATAGTTTGGGGCATGTGAAACTTCTACTTGGCTTAGAAAAATACCAGCTTCAATTTCACTTAGGGGGCAAAAAAATATGGCTTTGACATTTGCTAAGCTTTGACAGTAAAAATATTTACGAATCAAATTCTTGGGTATTTTGTTAAATTATTGCCATTTTGAGGTGGTTAGATTTATAGGAAGTGTACCCCACATTGGCATGGAGGGAGACTGAAAAAAAAAACCATTCGTAAAACTCCTGACTGGGATTGAAGCTCATCTTCAGCAGCCCAATCAATAGTGAGAATGATGTCTTAGACCATGCGGCCACCGAAGTGAGTTCCTATTCTAACTTTAATTTGGCTTTGTTAATATTTCATATATTATAGTAACACCCTTCTCTATTATATTATTTCTATACATAAACCAACA
>CABFOV010003864.1:0-13561 GCA_902141375.1 Timema poppense | reverse complement strand
GGGGGGGGGGGGGGAGTTAAAAGGATGTGACATACTTTTCTAGTCGGGAATTTTAGGAAATGATCAGGGAAAATCAGGGATTTCATTGGTCAAGTTTAGTAGACACCATGTCTCTCTACTTCAAGGGGGTCGC
Organism: Timema poppense; assembly: GCA_902141375.1. NCBI lineage: Eukaryota > Metazoa > Arthropoda > Insecta > Phasmatodea > Timematidae > Timema > Timema poppense. The sequence continues at coordinate 13,428 of CABFOV010003864.1, read as the reverse complement.
CATCCTTTTAAGCATGAATAGCTATTTTCCAAAATATGTTTTACTCTGGGGGTGCCAGGAAAAATATTGATTTTTATATTTGAGTTTTCACCTTTTAACTATGTATTTATTAGTGGCAAATTGAGAATATACATATTTTAAATGTAATAAACTATAAGATTATCATTCTTGAGATTTAAATATTTGGACCTCAAACTTTGAGGCATGTTACAAAGTGGGCTTATTGTTAAAAACTTATTTATTAATGTATAAATGGAATAATAAATCGAGGAATAATGAGGACTACACAACAAATAAGTTTAATTTCAAATAATACTTGACAACCATCCTGTTAATTGTCAAACAAAATATTTAACAAAAAAATGTACAAAATTACAAAATATAAGGCGGTGCACATAAAATCGCCTAAAATCTGTCAAGAGGGCGCCCGCAGGAACTGCATTTTTGACCCCCTGCTCTACTTGTTGTGGATGTAGTTTGTGAAATAATGTACATTATGGTGGGGGGGGGGGGGNGGGGGGGGGGGGGGGGGGATCGGAGGGAAGAAGGGGGTGTATTTAAAGTATGAGAAGAACCCAACAAAAAAGGGTATAGTGCAGATGTCCATTGGTATGTCAAGGTCAGCAACTGAGTGAACTTGTTGTACAGCTGAGTGTATCAAGAGTAAATAAAGAAGAAATAGGAAAGGGCATCTCTTTGTAGGGCGGTCAGAACACAAATATAAGTTTAATGCAAGACAGTATTCAGAATGTTTCAATGCAAAAATGTACTATGTACAAATTAATTCTATAATCTTTTATAGCCTGTTATTTTTTAAATATTTACATACAAGATCAAACTTATTTTATTTTAAATGTTTGTATGTTATTTCATTGCAAAAATTAAAGTAATATTGATACACATTTGTTTTTATTAATATAGCAAAGTTTTAAAATTATACATATCTATTCAACACAAGCTCAACTTTGCTCCGCACTGATTGAGAGCTTTATGAAAAGCTTGCTCATGATCTACTCGGGAGCTTTATGAAAAGCTTGCTTAAGATCTACTTGGGAGCCTTATGAAAAGCTCAACCAAGATTAAATCTAATTTTAAAAAATTGAGCTTTCTGACCTCTACTATATTTGTCTTCCTTTCCTTAATGGTTGTAATTCTATATAAAAAAACATTTAATGAAACATATTTGTTTCTAAATCTAAATGCAATTGGATGCTACTTTCACGTCGACTTGAGCATAAATGCTTGTGTCAGAAATACTCGAAAATTCTAGTTTGAGTTTAATATTAGTATTTTTTTTTTCAAAATCTACTCAAAAATATTTTAAAAAATTCAAGTAAGTCTACTCAGAATATTCATTTCTTTTTTGGCAGGTCAAGCATAATTAATTTGATTCAATTTTAAGATAATAGTTCATATCAAACTGAGCCGCTCAATGCTTATTTTTGTTTGGTTAGAAAAATTTGTACGAAAATAAATTTAAGGTTTTTGAAAATAAGGTGCTTAGGAAGATATTTGGTCTAAAAATGGATGAAGATAGTGGGGGGTGGAGGAGGCCACATGATGATGAGCTGCATACCGTGTACTCATTACCAGACATTGTTAGGGTAATATCTGTGTTTCTCTGTTGTGTGTGCAGCGAATATTTGTGTTTCTGGTTTATATGAGGATCTATTACAAAAAATCAACTTAAAATATTTGTAACACAAATATTTCTCTGTATTGAATAAAACTTGATGATTTTATTGATACTCAATTCAAACTCAAAGGGGAAAATGCCTATCCTTACTTTGCAGCAACTTTGCTTATATAGGTAGTCACCATCCATATTGCTCATTAGGGGTGTGCAAAGCTTCGAAACTTTGGTTTCTAAACAAGTATATGCTTCGAGTACACTTTGAAAAACAAAAATTTGGCTTCTACAATTAGGAAGATTTCCTAATCTAATTAATGACAGTTAAGATACTCAATTGATATTTTATTGATATTCTGATCCGGTATATACATCAAAAATTAATATTTATATGAAAAAAACCCTCAAGTATTTGATATGCATTTTGTGACAATAACTTGATTTATCAGATTAGAATTAAATATTACAAACGATTGTGCTAAAAATGTTTTCTAAATGATTTTTCTGTATAAAGTTATATAAATAACCTCAATACAATTATTTCATGCAAAAAAAAAACTAACAAAAAGTATTCTACCTTTAATTTGGCTTAAAGAATATTTAATGTATTTGATAAGATTTAACTTTGAACTTAAAAATTGGATTTTGCACACCCCTATTGTGTACGATTATCCTTAAATATAGTTACTATTTATCTAAGATATACTTAGTAGATGGAAATGTCATGTTATCACCTCATAACTTCACATCGCTTTGTACAACAAATCTTTATCGTACCCTTGAGGTTCTGTGTGTATCCAAGATGTGGTTTTTGGTATGAATGCTACTCGAAAAAACTAAAACATATATGTTGACGTTGACGTGTCGATTCACAGCATGGGATCTATTGTTTGTGATGTCTGCCTGCCTTTAGTTCAGTCGCAGTGTTTTTTGTTGCCATTTAACCATTAGTTATAAAATGTGTGTTTCTTTTTACTGCAATAATACACTTTTAAGGGAAGTAATAGTTCCGAAAAGTGATTTTTATTTAAAAAATAAAATAATGCTAGCTACATGTTCAGGTTACATGTACCTATATGTACATGTACGACTTGCACTATTGTGTTGGAGATGAAGAAGGTTGAATTTAGAGGAATTGTACCCATATTTTGGCGAAGATAGAGTGTAAAACCATTTAAGAAAAAACACCCTCATTTGACCCAACTGGGATTCAAAGCAGTTCAGCAGTTCAGTTTATTGCTAGACCATTTGATCCACAAATTGGGTTATTTTGATGAATTTTTTTAGCATGTTATTGATTCTTTTGTAAAAGTGCTTATTTCTTTTTATGAACCCAAACACATTTCATATTATTGTAGTATAGACCCTACCTATATCAATTCAATCAAAAAACTTATTATGCTGAATATTAATTTAAAAAATGTGCTTTGGACAGGATTCGAAAGTTTTGGCTTAGTGCACTGTGCACTACTGCTGTACTAACTGAACTATCTTTATTTAAGTAACTCTTTACTTCTCAAAGACCACAGGCATGCTATTGTCATGAACATAAGATCTTGGGAAAGTCATTTAAAAATGTGTCTTGTATATGAAAAAACTACTGAATAACTTAAAAAAAGTCATTAAAACAATGGTGTGTTACATAAATGATGGCTGAACAGTTTAAGGCATTAGTCTCGCATTGCACCTCATGGTCGTTGTTGTTGAGGTCCAAGTTTGAATCCTTGCTGATAGCGCCGAATGTAATTTTTCCACATGTAATTTTTCTTTCCTCTCTTCACACAAATGCGGTTGTATTTCCTCTACAATACGTTTTTCATCCCTAACACTTAGATTAATTTGTCCCTAACCCTAACAGCTATTGGGCTACGTTGTTTTATCCGTTGCATGGATCTTTCTGAGTCAAATTTTTTCAATAATACAAGGTTTAATTTTTTATTCTTATTTTTTTTGTAGATGCGCGCGCGCTTTATTTCATCTCGTCAAATAGATTAAAACTATTCCTTCCCATAAAAATGTGTAACTCCGCTGCTCTGCTGAAAATGTTATGGCTTAATAGTTAATAACCATCATTTTGATAAACAAACAATGCAAGTCTATTTTTTTTATTCTTAAATTTTACACGCGAGAACCTCCTCGACAACTTTTGAGTTGTCTTTTTCTTTATGTGTATATATAATATGAAATGTTTATCAAGTAAGGTGATGTTATAATGCGACAAAACTTCATTGGCAAGTTCATTCCTTAATGATCTGAATAATATTAAACAGAGGATGTATACTATTGAATAAATAGACACACTAGTAATGTAAAATATGCATAATGAATCAATTATGAAATTATATTTTTACTACTATTAGCACCGCGTCTTACTACCGGTTCGGGTTATACGCACCTACGCTAATGTGTAATGGTAGGGTGATTGTGAGATGAAATGGAGGACCTACAGTTTAACGTGGAATCCGAACCACGGTGGAGACCTGGCATTCCCCACATTCACAATATGTCTTGTCAGAGGTGAAGGAAGGGTTTGGTAATCAGATAAATCTGTGCCGGGACCGAGGATTGAACCCCGGACCCCCAGCACAGAAGTCTGACACCTTACCCCTAGACCGCCAGGTCACCTAAATTATCTTTTTAGTGGAAACTGCAATCCCACAACCACACTATACACAACATCAATCATCCATCACCTATCACCTTCATTTTCCAACCTGTGGCCGGGTCAGTTTAACTCCATCTTCCTCTTTCCTTCCGCTAATCTTCCTCCTTTATTTGCTTCCTTTCATTCTTCTGTTCTCCCTCGCGCACTTTCTGTTAACTGCACCTCCCAATTTCTTTCTCGATACTATCAAACTTATCATACTGTAAACACATGTTCCATCCTAATTTATGTATTCATGAAGCTGGTGGGGTATTACGATTCATTTCTCTATGTTGCATCCCCTGACGGCAGTCACTATAGCAGCTACGCTGATATGTCTTCAACTAAACTCTTATTTATTCTCCATGACTCCACTACTGGACTTTCTGCACCACTATTTTATGCTTATCATATATTTATAACATATTTCATTCCTGCCTGTGCTTGAACCCCGATATTTCCATCCAATATTCATCTGACTGGCACTGTATCTACATCGGAAACAGAACTTGGCTGCAACCTAGCGTCAGGTCGAGAAATTATTTCGTCTACTACTTCAGAGGCGCCGGGTTTGAATGTAAGACTTGGTCTTCGTATTTTATCTTTGAGCTCATTTCTTTTATGAGTTTTACTTTTATTGAGGACTCTCGAAAAGGACGCGGTTTTCTTTATATTGAAAAAACTGTAGTGCAAATAATAAAAGTTATTTTTATGGGATAAAGTTTCTGTTCCATCAACTAGCACTGGATAGAATTGAAGACTGGACCTGGGTTTTTTTCCTCTCAGACAAGGGAAGTTTATGAAATTAATTAGCAATTTGGTGTTTTTGAAGATCTATAACAAGATTACAGGTAAACGAGTAAGATCTTTCATATTTTTATTAATAATTCAAGACTGATAATTTGTTTGTTACTACCCTTGGAAACTTGGTAATTACATACCTAAAGGTTCTTCTTATGCCACAGCGTTCAATGGTTAGCGTTGTATATTATCTTTGTACCAAATAGGGAGGACATTTTATTCAATATTACAACAATTAAATTATATGTGCACACTGCTTATTTTGAGTCTTAGATATTTTACATTTCCTTGTATTTACCATATGACATTTTTCCTATTTCATTAAAAAAAACTACCATAATTAATATTTTTTATGGTGGTTTTATTTGACCAACTTTCTTTTTACACTTATGTTTAACCCTTCTGGTGAAATTGTTTTCTTCCAAGGCCATCCTTTTATGTGTGAGTATCACATAACTTACTGGCGCCAACCCCTTTATTTCACTTGTATTTAGTACTTCAAGACGAGATTCAGGACTACTGTGGATACATTTCAGAGGGTAAATTTCCCTGGTAATGATCTCTGTCTCTACAAGACCACATCAAAATCACAAAAATATCCTTCCTCTTTAAATCACTGCGGATACCTTTAGAAGTTAGTCTCTCGTGTGTTTTTTTCCAAGTGTTATACTGACCGATTGTGTATAGGGTTTTCTTTACCATTGCCTCTTATATGTAGGGATGTAAGGGTAGAGGTTTTTTATATCGTTACAATATGGTCACTTCACCTGCATTTTAAATTAAGGGTTGGGTCGAATGCACTATTTTATGAATCCATATCTCGAATCTGAATCCCATTTTACCTTTGAATCTTGGTAAAAATTATGAACATAGACGGAAATATAAATATAATAGAATGATATAAAATACAAATAGTAATTAAATGTTAACATTCTTTCTTATAAGCCATTCATAATAACATCCACACATTCAGTTAAGTGTTAAATTACTGGTCTGGGGCCTGGTTTTTAAGTTCATCCTCTAATTATAATTTGTTCTGAACCATCAATAAGCAGTATTAGAACTTTAAAACAAGTTTCACTTGAAAAATTGGAAAAGAGTTTCTCTTAAGGACTTGAGTCTTCAATCTGATATGTTCTCAACTCCTCGAATATGTTTAAGGATTCGAGTACCTCATCCTTATATTAAATATACCAATGAAGTTTTGTCGCAAAAGTTTCGTTAGTGTGTGTCACCTTTTGTTTGTTTTTTTGTTTGGCTGAAGTATGTGTTACCGCTAAGCACGTAGATACTTTTAGTAAAACCGAGCCCTCGCTTTTTGTTTCTCTGCCTGCGTTTCATGTCTGGTGTGAAGGTTTGCGATGCGAGCATGGTGCACTAACCGAGTGGTGCCAATGTAAGAACGGCGGAACGTGTCTGGATTACATGTGTGTGTGCCCCCCACACTATACTGGCCTCTATTGCGAGGTGCGCAGGTCCGTCACCTGTGCCAATAACCCGTGCCAGCATGCCTCGGGCTGCCAGGACCATGTGAGTATCTGCCGTCGTCTTTTGGGCGCTCGCGAGCGGAGACAGGCGTTGGTGCATGCAACAGATGTTTTCGTAGCTGTACCATTTATTTTTATTGATAAACATTTATGTCAATATTTATTTTCTTGTAAACATTTTCTATACAGTGCTACTTTTAGGATTCTGAACTATTTTGAATATTTTAGTTTTTAAAAAACTACTCTGATCAGAATAGGTTAATAAATAATTTGTATTTGTTTTGGAATCTCCATAATATTTTCATTTTCTTACAAACAATGATCAAGCATTTTAAAATAGCAAACTATATTTGAGTCAAATCCACTATTTTACACATAAAAATATTCAAATCTGATTCATGGAAAATATTATGAACATGAAAGGAAATAGGAATAAAACAGAATAATTGAAAAATTGAAATAGTAACTAAATGTTAACATCCGTTATAACATTCATATATTCATTTAAGTGGTAAATTACAGGTCTGGGGTTTGGTGGTTAAGTTTTTCCTCTAATTATGTTAAAGCTGGACCACCATAAGAAGTATTTGAGCTCTAAAACAGATTCCTCATAAACCTATTTAAAATACTCTCCAACCGGAAATTCTTTCGAATCTCGAAAATCTTTAAGGATCTCATCCCTATAGTTAATTTAAGTGACGAGGATGAGAGGGGTAAATGTTCACAACCACACTGACACTAGTCCAGAAAACAACTTTCATTATTGGAACCTCACCTCTTGGGTCAAAGTCATGTGCGCTGACAGCTCATCTAACCTTGTCAGCTCTTTCTTTAGTCGAGATGGACGAGTGTCACTTGTATGTTAGTTTGTATGCGCCATGTCTTGTGTTTGTATTGTCGAACCATCCAGTCAGGCGGGTACTACTGCGTCTGTGATCCCGGGTGGACGGGTGTCAACTGTGACCTGCCCGTCAATGAGTGTCTGTCGGAACCATGCCGCAACTCGGGCACCTGCGTCAATTCCTCCAACTCCTTCTATTGTGATTGTCTCGCTGGTTTCACAGGTAGGCTTGCCTCAAACCTCCCACCCCACCCCCTTCCCCTCCCTCTCATTCCCCCCGCTTATAATCGCGTGTGGACATGATTGATTTCACAGCAAAAATTTTACTTTTGTGTTATGTTCCCATGATGAATTAGTAAATTAAGATCCTCACTAGGGGGTACACGGAAAACGCGTCGGTATGATTTTGTCTTATTCTACCTTCGTCTCTTGTCCGTAGTGAATATACAAACAGTTCGGCTGAGTAGCAATATATGGGCCACAGTAAAATCACTATGAATGATTTTATATATCAGTTTAGCATCGTAAATTCGCTTGAAAACGTCACATCAATGTCCGAGGAATAGTTGATTCAATACCGCAGAGTTAGACATCCAATTTAAATAAATTAAAAATTGTCGGCATTCTCAAGCTTATTGAAAATATTTCAAGCAATCCAACCAAGTAACTTCTAGCGACTAATTTTAGTTTTGTTTGTTTATTTTTTGTTACTCAGTAGTGTGCTAAAGTCTATTTATAAATTGTTTACGTCAAGATTTCGTGATTATTTAGGTAGAGCTGGGCCGATCAGCTATTTTTTTTTTTTCGATTAGGTCGACGCCAATCATTTGTTGCCGACTAGGCCGATAACCGATGCTGATTGTTTGTTTGGTTTTCAATTCGATACTGTTCATCAAAAGTTTGTTTTAATCAGGTCTAAATTAAGCTTTAAAGTGGTTTAAAATATAGTTTATTTTATTTTTAGGACAACTGGCTCTGTCCTTTAAAACAATCATAATCATAAATAATAAATTTAAATATAATTTTTAATAAAATTAATAAGGGTATACACAGTTCTGTAGACAAAGAGAATACACATATATTGTGTTTAGATGAAAGAGAGACTTGGTTGGGCACATGTTAGTTAAAATTTGGCTTCACATTTATAGTTACATTTTTATAGGCTTTCTGTAATTCTCTGTCTAAATGGAAACCTGCTCGAGAGATTATAGAAAAAAGCGCTTGTTAAACGTTATTTTTACATCCAAATTAACTTTTTATACGGTGCATTCACTGTTGGGTAGAATTTAATTTGTTATCTAAAAATACCAGCATCTTGATCTTGTTCGGGGGGGGAGTGAGATTCTTTTGGTATAACTGACCAATCCAGCTGCGCTGAAGAGTCTCTGATGCCGATGACCCGGTGGGCAAGATAAGGTTCAGTATTTGCTCGCCATTTGTTTTAAGTTTTAATGAAAACACAAAATAGAAGTTGTGTTTACACTCAAGGTAATGTGTTAGATCGAATCTTTTTGTTTCCAAATTTGTATTTTTATGTTTATGCCTTAAGAATTTAAAATATATATTATATCCATACATTTAGAATAATCAGCATAAATGATCTGCGGTACACAAGCGCCGATCATTGAATTCGCCGATTGTGCGATGATCGGATTGATAATCGGTATCAGCTCAACTCTAATTAAGTTATTGCTCTTGTTGTTCATGAAAGTGTTTACATAGTCCCATCCACCTGAACCTTTCCCGCGATATTGGTGACGGAGCTTTCTACTCGTGCTTAAAATGTCTTGTTGAGGTGGTGGAGCGGTTAATTTACTTATCTCACTGTACTCTTATGTTGTTGAAGTTAAGGAGGAAGAAAACAGAAATATATCAGCAATAACAGTTATGATTGAGAAAACCTGACAACCACTGTAACCTTCAAAGATGAACCTCTTCATGTGTGGTTGGCATTATTGGTTTAGATTAGTTTTTGCTAACGTTCTACTTTATTTAATAAATATAAATTTGTTGGGTTACAGTCCCCTCTATACAGACATTTTCATATTTAGTATAATTTGTGGTCTGTGCGATGATATTCATTTCTACCTTATGTTTGAATTTCTAACGATTCATTGCTTATTTTCTGTTGTGGCTTAACTTAACGTTAAAAAGTTTTCAGTTTTCTTCCTGCAGGATTATTCATTGACCGAGCATAGCAAGGTCTTGTTTTAGCTTGACCTATCATATTCGGTGAAACTTACAAGTTGGAATGTAGAAAACAAACATATAAAGACCCCACATTTGTAAACTTTGTTTAAAAGCTTTCCGCAACACAGCTAATTAACTTTTTTTTTTTTTAGTTTGACACATCACAAAATTGCACCAAGTTTGCTTTTTATCGAGGCACCAACACCAACTTTACTCACGTCATTAGATTGTGTGGTTTTTTGTTTGTTTTTTACATCAAGTGTATATGTATATGTTTTTTTTTTAATTTACAATAAGATCTATCTATATCTACCAGCTTTTGGTCCCTTATAAAAGGTTTCATTTATACATATAAATTATTTAGTGATAATGTAAAGCTTTAAGAGCTATATTTTGCTTCATACAAAATATGGTACAGGAACGAGGAACACAATAAGGCTTTTACAACGAAAAAAAGGAACACAGTTCACACTTTACACTGCTGCCACTGGGCATAGAGGTAATAATGGCTGCCTCTTCATATCGTGTCTATCTCCTCTTATTTTTTTTCTATCCTACAGTAGCCCCATTGCTTCTTTGGTGCTGACTGACAGCTCACAGCTGACAGCGTTGAAAAGTTACCAGACCAAATTATGTATCCCTACGCCGAACCATATGATCTGCAAAAACATGTGTTTAGCAGCTGTCACTTATGATGGTAAAAATTTAGGTATATACCTAAATGTTGACTGTCAGAAGTCAGTTGTGAACTGTCAGTCAGCACCAAAGGAGCCATGGGGTTACTGTACTTTCCTGTACCTTAGTAATGGAAAAAAAAGACAAATATTGATTATTCAATCTTAGAAAATCATACAACGAATTATGCAAGGGTGTAATTCTTTTATAACTTTTTTTTTTATAAAATTTGAAAATAACAGGATTACTCTTAAGTAGCTGCATTTTTTAAATTGTTCTCATTCATCTTCCTCCTGGGCCATTTTGCACTCAAGTGTGTACTACATATTTCATGTGTTTCCCCCCGCATTGTATTGGCTGGATTGTGGGGTTTAGGCAATACCTGCCAGACTAACATCGACGAGTGCGCGTCGAACCCATGCCGAAATGGCGGCAGCTGCACGGACCTCGTCAACGGATACAAGTGTTCCTGCACCGACGACTTCATGGGAATCAACTGTGAGCTCGAGTATAACGTGTGTGCGACTATACCCTGCCTGAACAACGGCACATGCGTGCTGCACCCGAACAAGCGAGACTACTACTGCGGCTGCGCACCAGGTTGGGACACACCTACCTTGGTCCTTGATACCCTTGGTGGGGATTTATTTGTGTATAGCTCGATAGACTTCAGGGAGTCCTTAGAAAATGTATTTAGGTTAAGTACAATCACTGGATCTCGAACAAATTTTTTTTAGCACCGCGTCTTACCCATTTGGGTTATACGCCTATGTGCTAATTACACTAATGCTTTGGAGATTAGGAAGGTTTAGTTGAGATGAAGTACTCTCGCATTTGCGTGGAAGGATTGTGGAAAACCGTTTAGGGAAAACCACCTTTATTGCATCTGACCAGGATCAAACCCTGATCTCCCCGTCTTCAGCAATCTAGTCTATCATGAGAGTAGTGCATTAGACCACGTGGCAACCAAAGCGGGTAACATTTAACTAAACGACACCTTAGCTCTCTGCTGAACTGGTTTCGATTCCAGGCACGGCCAAATTTATCGGTGTTTAAGTGTGGGGATCTTTTTTCGTGTTGCCAAATTAATAGTGTGTGCTCTAGATTTAAGGTAGCCCATAAGACGTGCTCGTATAATCAGCTGGTTCAGAAAATGCACGTTAATTATTTAAAAAAAATCTTTTAAACCTTTAAAAAAAAAGACATTTATGGAAGCTTATAAGCTTAGAATGGTTTTATATATTGAATGACGAGTTCCTACTTTGCTATTACCCAACAAGTCCTTACATTACAGGTTTCGAGGGGGGAAATTGTGAGATCAACATCAATGAGTGCACCCTTATGCCGTGCCCAGAGGACCGGGTGTGCGTCGATGGGGTGAACACCCGAGATTGTCGTTGCATGGACGGTTTCAGCGGAGATAACTGCACCATGGACGTGGACATGTGTGTGTCAAACCCTTGCAAGCACAACGGAACATGCCACAGCGTTGGCGGAGACTATACCTGCCTCTGTCCCGCTGCGTGGACTGGTCAGTTTGTGTTTCTATCACCTCCATCTCCCACCTTGTTTGTCGAATCATGAATAATTTTTAAGTGAAGTAGAAAACATTTAAAAACATTTTATTTGGCGTTCACCCCTACATCCTACCCACACTACCACCCATGTGAGTGTTGAAGACTTTATTTTCGATAATATTAAAATAATAAAAATATTAATGATGGCGATAATGATGATAATAGTAACAAAACAGGAATATAGTTTTTGTTCTTGATGGGTTTGTTCCAAAAATGTAGACTGAAACTTTTTTTTATCAATTTTGTTATCACATTGTAAGTTTTAGAAATAATTTTAACTGTTAAGCCTCTTATTATTACAAAGAACAATAATGTACCTAACTCTTCATCTTAGTAACTATCACCATCGTCGTGGAACCTCTCCAGGTTGCTGGGTAGGGTGTTTGCGAACAAGCTCTCTCCATCGCTGTCTGTTCAGGAACATGTCTCCTTCTATCAGTCTTCTCCAGCTCTCCTTTCTTCTCTACGTCAGCCTTTATCTGTTCCACCCACCTCCTGGGTCATCCGACTGGTCTCCTGACCTTTACATGTACACACGTGGTGTTCTTGTGCTTTCCGTCCTTGTCACATCGCCGAGCCAGATGAATCTTAGTGACCTTATCCTTTCCTTCATTGATTCCTTCGCTCTTAACTTCTCTCTCAAGTCCTTGCTCCTTGCTCTATCTATACGTGTCTTCTTTATTACGAAAACTAATAAATTCACCAACAATATTAAAAAATATTAACTTTTTTTGTTTACAAAGTTAAAAAAGTTTGTGTTTGAGGGTTTTAATAAACTTAGCATTTTTTCACCTTTGTTCTATTGCAGGCCGGGACTGCGAGCTGGACGTAGATGAGTGTCAGCTGTCCGACACGTTGTGTAACCTGGGGATCTGCAGGAACACCGAAGGTATGTTGGAAGATATACCATTCTACAATAGTATTTTGAAAATTGAGATAATTATATTCTTGTCTCTGCTTGAATTTAAACATTTTCTGGTAGTTGATAAAGCTACCAAGAATGTGGTTTGGTATTCATCTGCCTTGTGAATACGTGCTTTTATTTTGGCATGCGATGTCACTTGTATTTCTTGACAAATTGGCGACAAATTTTGACAGACAGGTGAACATGCAACTCCTTTTTAGTAATTTTTCAACAAATAGGAAAGGGCAAAGCTACCTTGAAGGAACGCTACATATTAGTTTCAGAAATGTAATTTATCACTCTTGTAATGAAAGGCCTTGACCATTTCTTCTGTCCTTCACGCATGCTTCCTCCTTTACCTTTGTTCATTATTTTCCTCTCTCTCACACTTGCTTTTAACCTGTTCTTTCAGTCCCTCCCTTCTGCTCTTTTCCTTATATACTTCATCTCCATCATTTTTCTTTGGTTTCTTTCATTTTCCATCCTCATTACATGACCACCATTCTCGTTACATGACCATGCCATCTCAGTCTTGCTTCCTCTATCTCATGTACTCCAACATCCTCATTACATGACCATACCATCTCAGTCTTGCTTTAGACATCTGCGAAGCAGGTTTTTCAAGTTCGAATCGAATATCGAATCGAAGCAAACAATATTCGCGAATTTTGAATAATTA
>CABFOV010003863.1:40797-55580 GCA_902141375.1 Timema poppense | reverse complement strand
TTTTTTTTTTTTTTTTAGTAAATTCCCGGTGACAACCCCCACCTAAAATAGCTTCTAGGCACATCCCAATTTTCAACCTCCGCTCCCTGATCCAAGCCCCTCAAATTCGTCTTCATTGCTAATTAACCCTCCCCTTGACGAAAACGAGGCTCCACCGCCACTGTTCCGGTCTGTTGTACCTACGCCTTAGACCTTGTGACCAGTTCGGAACCATATTTTGTTCTCTTGACTTTGCAAGTCCAGGGCAGCGCCGACCTCGCCTTCTTCCATTAAGCCCCAAGGTCAATCGACACAGTTTAAAACCATGACGCATGAGTGCGTGTGCGTAAAGAGTTCACGTCATCGTAGGTCAGTGCCATAGATAGAATAGAGATCAGGTTCATAAACTGTGGGCTGTCATTAAAATACTCTGGATGTTGCAGTAAACATTGACAAACGTGAATAAATCAAATAATAATTATTTATTACAGAACTATTGAAATACAGTTCACTACAACGTTTCATTTTGATCTCTTTTAAGTTATTGCAAAACTAAACGTCGCCCGGAACGATTACATGAACACAAGTTTAATTTAATTCTTATTTTAGCACCGCGGTTTACTACCCGTTCGGAATATATGCCTATGCAGCTAATTACGCTAATGCTTTAGGGATGTGTAAGGTTGAATTTAAAGGAAGTGTACCCATATTAGCGTGGAGGGAGAGAGGAAAGCACCATTAGGAAGAACCATCCTCAATACATTCGACCGGGACTCGAACCCCGAGCTCTCCGTCATCAGCAATCTAGTCTATTGCGAGAGTGACGCCTTAGACCATGCGGCCACCGAACCAGGTTCATTCTAACTGGTCTGCCAGTGATGGGGAAGTTGAATCCCGGCCTAGTTCGCTGATTTTTTTAACCATAAAACTTTTTAACTCACCCTCCACGTAAATGAGGGTACGTTTCCTTTAAAAAATACCTTCCTCATCCTTACCCCATAGTGTAAATATACGGATAGCCCTGGTGTGTAGTATTACGTGGTGCACGAATAGAAATCACAATAATTTAGTATGAAAATGTTGTAATGTGGTTCTTTAGATGTTCGAGATGCACAAGACCACCAAAATAGCGGTATTTTGCCGACACATAATATATTAGACGACTGTGACTCAAAAGACAATTTTATTTTACGTCTTGTAAAACTTACAGTAGTTTTTATGATAACAGAGCCTCGTTTTCGCAGTTTAATGTCTTGACAGGATGCATTTTAATTTAAATATAGCATTAATTGCAATTTAGGGGGTGAGATCACATCTTTTTTTAATTAGTACGCTAAATATCCAGGCTTTTAACAACTTAACCTAAAAGATATAGATATTGTGAAGCTATCTGAGAGGAATTGCACACATTTGTGTCCAGAGAGAATGGTAAGACTCACACCGATAAATCAAAGGTGGAATACCACAGCAAGAGCATCCTATAAAGATTCGAACCTCTACCTCATAGTCACTGAAAATCTAATCTTTTTTTTGTTGACGCGTTAGACCACATGATCAATGCACTCTACCGTTGCTTCCCTTCCCAACCTTATCCCTCCCCTCCTTTTATTCCGTGGGCCTACTTGCCCACTTGATTAATGTTGATGAGGTGATTCACGGATGATTGATGACAGATAAACCCCGGGGTTATCCTCAGACAACATGTGCTAAAACCAAGAGAGATTCGTGATAATACACTATCAATCATCTGGATTAGTCCCTTCTCTAACGGCGACCTTGAAAACCACTTTCCATGAGTGTATTTGTGTGTTTATGCTATTTCTTCCATTTAAAGATTAGATTGTGGCAACACACGAAGAGGAAAGGGGGGTAAAAGTCACATCACCCACATTTTCCAAGGCAACACCTTTTCTATCTCAAACTCCACAATGACCCCGGTAAATACTTTATTATTTTTAATTAGTTTAAATATGACAAAAACCTCTTTTATACCATAATCTAAAGTGGATTAGAAAGGTTTCACGATTGTTTAACAGATGGCAGCACTGAGGAAAAAATTTAATTTTCCCCTCTACACTTCATATCCAAACTATTGGATTCTTCAAGATTCCCATATTCTTGAAATTTGGTCGTTTGCCCAAAGCCAAAGATAAAAAATAAATAATAAACCACAACACTAAATTTTTAACATTTTAACATATATAGGTCCATACATATGTTAAAATTTTAAGAAAACATTTGATTAATTTTACTTTTAAGAAATGCACTATGCAGTTTTCAATGTTCGCCCCGTTTGCCCTGAAAGCTATCAAGCTACTATTGTGCATCTTATAAGACAAGGTTTACAAGATAAGCGCAATCAGTCTTATCTTGACAACACTACAGCTCTTATAATAAGCTACGGCATAGTGGTTCGTTTATCCTGAAAGATATCAATCAGTCTTTCCTCGGTGGATTACACTATGGCCTTATCTTGTAAGCTACTGGCATAGTGGAAATATGCAAGGTAAACTTAATACCTTCCAAGATTAACTGAGTGTACTGTACATACTATTATAGTTTTCACTCTTAATGTGGCCACACCATAATATGTCAATAAGTTTATAGACAGGTATGTTGTATTAAATTAAAATATAACAATGTTTGTTAATACTATTTCTTTTTAGCTTTGGAACAAATATTGTATTTTTTTAAAAATTTGGTTTTATTCATAAATCAAAAAAATAATCATCAAGTTTGTAATTTACTATATTAATGGTATGTAAGCCTAAAAATTAAATCAATGTTTATATTAAAATATCACAAATATTATTATTGTTTAATTTTGTTTTAACGTTTTGTTTTGATTTTGTTCAGTGAACTGATTTTTGTATTTTGTTTTTATGACAATTCTGAGTCGTAGTTTCTCTGAAATTGAACAAATAAAATAGCTGGTAGCCATGTAAGTGGGGAGGTATAGCTGACTCACGGTATCTCGGGCCTTAGATGACAGGAGAAAAACTGATAAAAACACAGTTTAGTAGACGTTCGCCTCGCATACATGTGCTGCTGACATTTTCGCAAGTTTTTTATTATTATTTAGCACCGCGTCTTACTGCCCGTTCGGGTTATACGCTTAAATACTAACTACGCTAGTGTACTAGGTATTGGGAAGGTTGAATTTAAAGAAAGTGAACCCAAATTTGTGTGAAAGAAGAGTGGAAAACAATTGAGTAAAAACCATACCCAGTTCACCTGAGTGAGACTCGAACCTTGATCTCCCCGTCCTCGGCAGTCTAGCTCAACACGAAACTAGCACGTTAGCCAAATACACCAACGAGGCGGGTCTTTCTCAAATGAAGTCAAATTAACAAAAATATATTTGCTATGATGATTATATTTGAAATTTTTTCAAATATATTTTTAGCTGTTATAAAAGGGCAAATATGACTGGTAACAGAATTTTGCAGAAATAATCACTTTGGGTAGGCCTATAAGTGCTTTATATAATCTAGCTTTTACATTGTTGGCGTAAGGTTTTGTTATTGTTAAAAGTCAATTCGCCATAGGAGTAGTGGTAACTGACAGCTAGCAGACGATGTAAAAATGGTTAAAAGAAAAACATAATTAAAACAAATGGTTTGCTGTGGATGTTTCGACTGCCAAAATTGAAAACAAATCACTAATTTGGTCTTTCAAATCATATGGATTGCTGAATGGATACATTAGACTGTATCTGGTAACTTTTGCTATCTGTCCGTTACCACCACTCCTATCGTAGATGGGGTGTAGCTTTAACAAACCTGATAACTTTGTTAATATTCCAACATTTATGTTAAACAATAAAAGTGATCTATTTTTTAGACATTAAACTTATTACTCCTAGACCATGCATACTTCAGCACTTTTGCACCTGCTGTAACTAAAATTTATCAAATAAATATTATGTTATTTGAGTCATTATACATGAGCAGACTTTGACTTTTGAACAGTGCATGTACAGCTACTGCTCTTTAGTCGAGAGCAACCAATTTTATTTGAGGCTGTGACGTCATATTTTAAAAAAAATTGTGGCAGTTGTTTGCAGTGCTGTTTGAAAGGAAAACTTAAAAAGTTTTTTGTTGTTGTGATGTTTCAGGTCGAGGCGTGTGCCATGACGTTAGCGGTACTTGTCCGGAAATCACACTCTTTATGCCGCTGCTTTGAA
Source organism: Timema poppense (assembly GCA_902141375.1). Lineage (NCBI taxonomy): Eukaryota > Metazoa > Arthropoda > Insecta > Phasmatodea > Timematidae > Timema > Timema poppense. The sequence continues at coordinate 51,415 of CABFOV010003863.1, read as the reverse complement.
TTTAACCACCGTAGCGTCAGACTGCGCAACAGTCGATCTAGGAGACCTGTGGTCGGAAAAGACGATCCCGTTCCCCCAGCACCACGGGTTGTTAGTTTTGGTCTGTTGAAAGTTATCTGCGCTGTGACAGTCGGCATGTATGTGGGCGATGAGATAGGTAGCAGCATAAGAACATTTTTGCTGGAACAATTCGATTTTCCTAATCCTGATGATTTATGAGAGTATAAAACAATGACAAACTGCAAATATAAATTTGTAAGATAATCTGATGACTTTAAATGAACTGTATTTAATTCATTCCGTTTATAACGTAATCGTGGTCAATTTTTGTTGTAATAACTGTGAAAAATGACAGAATTGACATTTTTTTTCTTAACATAAGCTATAATTAAAACTAACCAAAGTATTATACATTATGAAACGTCCAAAGCTTATGTATTGTAAAAGCATGTTATTAAAACTTAAAATAATATTAACAAGAATTCTATGTAGTAAACTAATTACTAATAAGCGATTCACCTTTAAACTGTGATATTAATGCTGTGTTCAAATGTAGCTATAACAAGTTGTAAATTTTTGTATCTATTCTTGGTAACAAATAAATTTAAAACGTTTCATTACATTTGTATTGCTTCTTTACAAGATAGATATTATTACTTTAACTGATAACATAATTATAGTTTCGTAAGCTATTTTGCTTTTTTTTTCTAAATCCCGTTTTACCTTGCCTTATTTATCGTTATATCATAAAATAGTTTATCCTATCACCTAAAATGTACTGGCTTACCTACATTGTATAATATTTTGTAGGTATATTTAACGTGAATTTACTTAACCAAAGTCTTATACCATATAACACCTTGGTTAAGTAGATAGTTATATCACCACAATAATCAAACCCGGACACCGGGTTGCCAATTCAACACCGAAAATATGGTTCTCAATTTCAATAATGATACTTTTTCTATCATATCCCGAACCCTCATGTACAAATTAACGTAAAGTAAAGGCCAAACTTAAAAAAAAACACTAAGAGTGACGGTGAAGGTAATGTGAATTAAAGCTTTTGGTCGAGAGAAGGGTATCTTCTATTGTTCTCAATTACTTAGCTATTAATTATAAACAATAAAAATTCTTTATTTTAACATATTAAGTTTATAGATGACTATAATTAATAGCTCATGGTCTCAATCAAGATAGACTATGGTAATCTTTAAAAATGATAGTATCTTTTAAAGAATAATATTAACCAAATTTAAATAAAATGATTGTATCTTTTAATACATAAAATTAATCAAATTTAAATAAAATTTGATTTACATTTAGATTTTAATTTTATTATTGTCATGGATATTATGGTAGACCTACTTCTTAAAATAATATAATTAAAAATATGTTTTCCCTTTATGGTCAATCATATGTATAACCACAGACAGGGAAGCCAAAACAAAGAAAATTAGTTAATCACAAACAAGTATGGCCATTATAAGGCATTTCAAATATAAATATAAGATATAGTTTCCGTTTGCTGTGTATACTGAACTTTAATTGGCTAGATCCTCTTTTCGCATTCTAATTATGAATGGCATGTCTCAAGTTTAATGGTTGTCTTATGTTCAACTCCATTCGCACTGTATATAAAGATAGTTACTTAAATCAACTTTATGCATTGTGCACTATTCACTATGTTTCAATGATGAAAGATAATGTGATACCGTTTCTTGTGACTGTGCTATGCCTTATTCATTATTGGTTATGTCTTACGCAATAATATAAATTAACCCAGCCCACAGACAAAGTATACACAAGATCCTCGGCCTAACGGAAATGTCTCTTCGATCCTTGACCCAAGTTGAGTACTTCATCACTAGGGATTGCTAGTGTCAATGCCCAGCGATAAAAGCACTTCCAAATTGCAGGTTTTTAAGCACCGTGACTTACTGCCCGTTTGGGATAAACGCTTATATACTAATTATGCTAATGGTTTTTTTTGTATGAGGAAGGTTATATTTATAGGAAGTGGATCCGCATTTGTGTGAAGGGAGAGTGGTAAGCCATTTTTTATAAAAAACCACCCCTAGGACACCCGACTAGAATTTAAACCTTGGTCCCCCTGCCATCAGTCATCTAGTCTACTGCGAGAGTAAGGCCTCATACCATGCTGCCACTGAAGTGGGTGTGCAATTGTTAAATTACTCACTTTTAACATGTTCTTCATACAGGGGCCATTTTAATTGTAATGAGTGTCTGAGTTAGTTTTTTGTGAGGTAGGATTATGTGAAGAGCAGTTGGGTCATTCACTACCCGAACGTATCTTTTATTTGATGAGGCCGGCTGAAAGACTTTAAGGATTTTGTCTAATTCTCTCAATTGAAACCATGTTTAAAGTGAGATTTTAAAATATATTAATACCTCTTGATGCTTGTGTTGAATGACTCAAGCTTTACTGTGAAGTGCAACCATTTTAACTTGGAGGCTGTTGGTCTGGTGTATCCTTGTCTGTGGCGTAGTCTTAATAAAATCTGTCACATCGTATCCACAAATATCTATTATTAACGTACTATATACTAAACCATCGGTTAAAGTAAATATATAATGATATATAAAGCAGAGTCAGAAATTAATGGGTGCTTAAGGAGTGCGGTTTGAAAGGGAATCCAATAAGTCAATGTGAAAGAGGCGTCTTATGTTGGGTTGGGTATGTTGAGAGGATGAGAGGGGACCGAGTGACGAAGCAATTATATTAAGGTAGAATGTGACGATTAAAAGGAAGGAGTAGGCCATATAAGACTTGGTTAATTGTTGTAGACGACTCTGTGAAAAATAGAAACATAAAAGAGTTTTAAGAATAAAAGAGCATGTATGACTCAGTGTATGGATGTTGTTGAAGTGAAGTAAGTATGCAAGGAAAGGACAGTGTGGAGAAAATAAGTTAAAAATGATTTTTGTTTTTTAAGATATATACACAATTGATTGCCTACCCTGTAAGGGAACGGTGTGATTTGATATGTATGTATGTATGTACATAATGTATGATATAAAGTAAAACAATTACATTTAAAATTCACTCTCATTTTAGGAATATTCACCCTCCTCCCTGTCGCCTCCCCAACCCAAAGAGAACATAGACTCATAGAGGCCCATATCACCCACATTCCATTATATACTAGGCAAATTACCAAATGTTTTTAAGGTTTAAATTATAAATAATGCACTGATTTTAAATGTAAACGATCACTTTTTAAGGATACGTTCTATTCGTGTTAATAGAAGGAAATTCATGGAATCGATTATATTTGTACTTGTAATGATTCTATTTTACACATCTCTTTTGATCAATTAATATAGATAATCAGATATAGTTTAGTAAATATCTACGGGGCACAACATACTTCTATCTCTCTCTATCGGCCACGCAAGCAGGAGATTCTTGAAGGACAAGATGGTAGAGACGAGGCATGGATGCATCCCATTTCTAGGATATTCTAAAAACAACGCCTTTGTAAACAACTCTGTTGAAAAAAGACGATAAGGACATTCGTGTAGTAGTCACCAAGAAGTCAGGACCTACGTTTGTCAAGAGAGAACTTTTTTCTATTAATTACCAAATTTGAGTCGGGATCACAATAATAATAATTATAACTGCCCGTTGGTCACTAGAGTGGATCAATCTTGAACCAATAACAGTTTAACCCTTCAGTTTCCTTCTTCTAACCTCTGTTGTTAACATATTGGAATAAAACTTGGTGAGCATATAAATAAGGTATGGAACAACACAATAAACCGTTTTACTCAAAAAGAGTATTCTTACATTATGGGCTTTCCCATGGGGAAACCTTAAACCCTTAGAACAGAGGACAGTCATGTTATGATAGAGTTTGAGATTGCGATCTACTGGAAACTAAAACTGAGTTACGTTTGCACACTTAAAAAGTGATTGGACCGCTAGGTTTGTCACCTTTTATGAGGGAGATGACCAAATTTAGTTACAAGTTTTAGTCATTCATTAGCTATATACTGTACATTTCCTACAGATTTTTAGATATTACAGACTCATGGCTCCTATTTAAACTAATATTTATAAGACAGTGGTTTATTAAAATGCAAAAAAAGTAATGCACCTTATTTGATACCATTATTATACATTATTTAAGATAGCGCCATGCTACCAGGAACCCTTGATTTGCCTTGTTTGGTTGCCCTATGACGTAGATGGTAAGATATACCGGTATTGTAATCCAACAAAGAAGGTCTAATTTCTATTTGGGTAAACGAATAATTGTAGGTAGAGTTACAAGATAATAGTTCAAATAAAGTATGAAGGTATTGAAGGTAATTATAGTGAGTTTGAAAAATAAACTAGGGTAATATATTAAATTTAAGGAACTTAACATCAAATCTGTTATTCAAGACTCAAAATAATAATAATTCAAAATCAATCTATATTTTCGTTGTTGTTAGCAATGTTTTTGTGGCTGATCTATGAACCACTGAAAACTAGGTTTTGAAGTTCTTGGTCAGTATATTATGTGCATTCGATTGGTATGTTCGAATGTTGGTGTTTGTGATTAAAAAAAAGTTTTTATTTTCTCAGCTGAACTGTCAGTTTTGGCGCGAGTTTAATATATAGGTTAAAAGTCCTAAGTTATTATAAAAGTAACTTTAAACTCTACATCTTAAACGTTGGTAATATATTTTAGTGCAATACATTCCTTTGTCGAACACTATCAAATCTAGTCTTTCAAATAGCTACCTATTTACAGTGTAAAATATGCTGGTGTAACAAGTTAATAGGGTTTAAAACCATTATTACATAATTCAACCAGCGCATATTACACATTTAATTTGTTTAAATACAACACCCATATTATTTGATCACATAACACTTATAGCCAAACATTTATTTCAATCAACTGATTTTTTTTGTCTAAATAATTTATGTAAATATTTTCAACCAATAATTACATTTATGTTTATATTTCAAGGTACAATATGCCGATAACCCGGACATCTTCAAAACGGGCAATCGAGACCAAAACAAATGGAATTATATTTCAAGAAAATAAATTATCTAAAACAAAACAAAGTAAAAGTATCTGCACATTACAAAAAAATGAAAATAGTCAAAAAGTCCTTGATATTTCACAAAAAACAAAACCTTCATGCAGCATAGTTCAAAGTTATTTAAACTTTGGACAGACTGGAATAAATGAGTTAGTTGTCAAAAAGGTTGGTTCATTTTAAAATAAAGGATTTAGAAATATCTAAAATGACCCAATGCCGGGATCACGATCAACTTAATGTAACTTAAACATAAAGGATCTCCTCCTGTTTTTAAATGGAAGCGATCACGATGCAGTAAACTTAAAGTTGGCTTGCAGTTAACTTAATATAATAGATGTCATGGGAGGTCTTTCATGTTAAGTGAACGTTACTTTAAGGTTATCACTTGATCTAGCCAGCCATTCATTATGCGAGTGATGTTTTTAGGGCTATTTATTAATTCATTGTTGGTTTTATGACCAAGGTCTACCCTTTAGCTTTAGTTCTAGTGATCGGAACTTTAATTAAAATAACCCACCTCGGTGGCGTAGTTGGCTAACGCGCTTGTGTTGAGCTCGACTGCTGAGGACGGGGAGATCGAGGTTCGAATCTCGGTCGGGTGAACTGGGGGTGGTTTTTCCTAAATGGTTTTCCACTCTCCCTCCACGCAAATGCGGGTTCACTTCCTCTAATTAAACCTTCCCAATTCCTAATCTATTAGAGTAATTAGTACTTAAAGCGTATAACCCGAACAGGTAGTAAGACGCTGCGCTAAATATAATTTAATTAAAATAAGCGCTATTATAGTATCATTATAGAACTTTATAGAACAGAATCAATTAAAATATTGTAAAAAAGTTAAAACCACAAAATTTTTATAAAATAGAATGAAATAATCTATTGTTTTCAAAAAAGATCCTTGTTATTAAAATATAAATCAACTAACATAGGCCTAATCATGATTGTAAAAGCATTACAATCAGCTTAATTTATTATTATTATTATTAGCACCGCGTCTTACTACCTGTTCGGGTTTTACGCACTTACGCTAATGTGTAATGGTAGGGTGATTGTGAGATGAAATGAAGGACCTACAGTTTAACGTGGCATCCGAACCACGGTGGAGGCCTGGCATTCCTCATATTCACAAGATGAATCGGCTTAAAAAGTTTAATGAGAAATATCTATAATATCGGTAGACAACAGTAAACATTCACAGATCATAAACACTAATACAAATAGTATAAATCACAGATCAAAACACATACTCTGGAATGGAGATGTTTGGTTCAAGTTGTTACATTAAATTATGTGAATTGTGAACACACACATGTTTTCTTAAGTTAAGTTAACTTTAAGTGAATGTTACATTAAGTTAAAAGTTAAATTGATCGTGATCACGGAATAAAACCTACAGGTGTACACTTTCCTTAGTAAAAACTATCTGAGAAGACGCTATTGATCGGTCATTCTTGAGGACATTGTCACTTTGAAGTTAATTTGTAGTACTGGCAAAGATTACTGTTATACATTTTAAGATAGCCTTCGTTGCTATCTTGGCTTGTTAGGCTATCATTTCAATGTGCATACTGATGCATTTGATTAAAAATGAGAACATGATAACTACATTTAGAATGTTTTTTAAAATATGACTGATCTACTAAATTTGATCCTGACTAAGAAACATGGATGACGCAAAATTGTGTATGTGAAGTTAAGTTTTTACCATAATAAGCAACATAATGTCAAGTGTCGAAACAAACAGAAGTTTACCTGGTTTGGTCTAAGGTGCTACTCTTGTAATAGCCTATATTGGAGAATACTGGGAGATCGAAGTTTGATCTTTGCCGGGTGTATTGAGGGTGGTTTTTCCGAAATGGTTTTCCACACACTCACACAAATGTGGTTATATTTCCTCTAAATTCAACCTTACTAATCCCTAACACATTAGTATAACTAATACATAGGTGTACAACCCAGACAGGCAGTAAGACACAGTCCTAAAAAAATTGGAAATTGGTGCTGATGATCAATTTTATTTAAGATGTTACCATTCTTAGCGGTTGTAGTCTTGAGTAATAATTTACTTCCAATTAAAAAATAATGATAACAGTAATATTGTCCTTACTGAAGACCCACAGCGGTGAACATGTGGTTTAAATGCTAAGCTCACTTAGAATAGTTTGCCATTTATGAGAAGGTTGGGGTTTGAAATCCGTCCTGATATACTGAAGGTGACTTTTCTTAAATGATTCCCCACCTTACCAGCATACAATTGGGAGTGCATTTTCTCTAAATACTACCTTCCTTATTCCTATCATAGTGTTGTAATTATTATATAATTTTAGCTCGAACAAGTAGTGGGATGGCTGGAGATAAGGGAGCATCGTAATGAACCATATTTTTATTTTATTCTATACCCCTAAAATAATTTTTTGCTAAATTTATGTTGTTTCGCTCAGCCCTTAAGTAACATTTGCAGTTTCATGTTTACTTATCCAGGCACGAAGAAATATTGTTCTCCGTGAGTTGTCAGAACTGACCATTTATAATATTATGACACCGTTCAAGCGCCGAGTGACGACGGTAACGTGGCACCCAACTATCCCAACACTTTTGGCTGTTGGCTCAAAGTTTGGCGAGATACTAATTTGGAAAAATGGACTGAGCGAATTAAAACTAGGGGTAAGAGTTGAATTTAGATTCAGTATAGTTTTTACTTGGTTTCTTGTCAACTTAAGATTATGCACTATTCATTGAGAAGACTAATTTATTGTAATAGCAAAATAATAATTTTGATTTAAGTTGGATTTCTATAGTATAATTATGGTAGGATGACAGTTACTAAAGTTATTAAAACTTATTTTAATATATAGCATCAACCCAATGACCTTCTTTGGTGGCCGCATGGTCTGGTGCGCTACTCTCATGTTGGCCAATCTGCCAATGACGGGGAGACTTGGGTTCAGCCCACTCACCCTCTGTGCAAATGTGGGTGCACCTCTTTTAAACTAAGCCTTCATAATCCCTAACCCATTAGTACTACTTAGTACATAGGAGTATAATCCAAACAGGCAGTAAGACACGGTGCTAAAAAAAAGCATCATCTCATGTAAAACCAAATAATTACATAATAAACGAGAATTTTTATGAACGAGAGCGAAAGGGCCTACCAATTTCGCTGGGAAAGGTATTTTCACATACCTTTCAGGTTTTTTTTACATGCCACAATCAACATGGGATCGGCAGCTTCACTTCTCCTCCAAAGGAAGTTGTGCTATAGATTTTTATCCCCCCCCCCACCCCTCCTCCCCCAAAAAATCTGTCGACCCTGGTTTTTAACCTACAAACATCAGGTCCCGAGGCGAGCACTTTAACCCAAGACCACCAAGATCATCTCTATGTTTATTTTATTTTTTCCCTTTATTTGAGGTAGGCTATTTAATGCACACTTTCTGAGTTGACTGATTATATTAGTACACCACTTAGTTTAACTTAAATTTAGAACAGACACAACATCCAGCCCCCAGCTGTTAATTCATCATTGTGAAAGGGGAAACCCACATTTCACCAAGATGATAAATTTTTAGCCATGCCAGGAATTGAACCTGGGATGCTTAGCTTAGTAGACAAACACATAATTGACTGAGCCTCAGTGTTGGACCACATTTAATAGATTCTTATAAATAACAATAATTCATTGTTCTACCCAGAACATTTTGCTGGCCAGGTGATATTGTTATACCTCGCAATATTATAAAACCCATTGAATTTTAGCGTGGTGGTCATTTAAGTCCTAAAGAGAACACTGAAGGTAGGCCTATAGAAAAATGTTATTATTATCACTTTTTTTATCTTTTATTATTACTGGAAATCTACTGTAATATATGTTTATAGTGTAACTATTTAAATAGTTTAGACATCTTTAAACTTGCTTTAAAAATAGTATTGCCAGTAAGAAATTATTGTTGTCCTATCATGTTTATAATTTCAAGATCTGACCCCCCATTGACCAGTATAATTGTCACTAGTTCATGCCATTACTGATGGTTTGGGACTCTTGACTAGTTTCAGAAGATAACAGAACATTGAACTAAATTTTAAACAAAAAAATGTTTCACCCCTAAGACAACACCTAACTCAGGTAGGTACTACAGTTCGGACCAGACATCGCATCAATTCATGGTGCTGTTTTTTGCGCGCATATATATATATATATATATAAACAAATATTAAAAAAAGTAACAAAATTGAAAAATAAATATTTTAAACTGAAAGAACAATCAAACTGTTTACAGTTTTTCTGCTGTCGAGTAAAGAATGCAGGAAACTACATTTTGATACGTTCATTGCTTCAAATGCAATCTTGTATCTAATTTCTCGGTCAATCAGCCATGAGACTCTCTCTTAAGGGCCCTACAAACGCTCATGCGTCCTGTCCTGTTGGCTTGAACAGTCCAAGCCTGTGCAGGTAAACTGAAACAACTCTTTACATCCACACGAACAAGCATATAATCTGATTTTTATCAGTTTCAATTTAGTTGCTGTTCGGATCATTTTTGGAAATATTAACTCTGAGCTGTTATCATTTAGTGCAGCTTCTGTGGTGTGTGCTAACATAGTTAAAGGAAAAAAGAATATAACACATAACAAAAGATGTACATGGTCTCTCATAAGCTAATTATTTTTTATTACTATTCTCCTTTGATTTGTCTTTCCATAAACATGAATTTCAATAAATCCTTATAAAACACATCACTTAGCTTGATACTCTCCATATTGATTATAATTGGAGATACTGTTTTTTAGCATCAATTTTTTATAAAAATAGCATTTTGTAGCATTTGTATTCTAAAAATTAGCATTATATAGCAAAGTGACATTAGTTTTATGCATTTTTATATACTGGCATACAGCAGGATGATCTAGTTTTTGTAGAGGACTGTTTGCTTTCAAACACATTTTCACAGTATTGCTTATGAAGGCAGTTTTTTGTGTCTTGGCTTTCTTCGCTCTCTGGTTCATTTCTAAAATCGTGACTTTTCGTTTGCTGCAGCCAGCTACCCCTGCGTCCAATGATTTATTTGTAACACGCCCGCTAGAGAGGGCACGTTTCTTCAGAGTGTCCACTTTTCCCCACTCGAGACGACTGTTACATACACCACACATTAAAATACTTGAATCACTCACGTAAAATTTGTCCGTTTCAAAATAACGATGTGAGCATGCATGCAATGATGCGAGCACATGCCCGTGTAAGATAACAGATCAAATAGCCACCGGAAGAATGCGGTTATTTATTGTCCTAGCTAGGCAGTAGACACCCTCACAAGCTCACTTGAAAGAGCTCAGTGGTGGAGGGAGGGGGGGATACACAAGGGGTGTGTGTGTGTATATTTTTGGTACTTTATTATGTGTTGACTCATGGTCTTACAATGAAAAAAATACCAAGAAATACCAAACTGAAGCACTTCGAATGTGTTTACTAGGATGACCAGCATTAAAAAAATGTTGAACCTAATAAATTATCCCAATTTACAAATATATATATATATATATATATATATATATATAT
>CABFOV010003863.1:0-39673 GCA_902141375.1 Timema poppense | reverse complement strand
GGCCGGGGTTCAATCCTCAGTCACGGCACAGATTTATCTGATTATCAAACCTTTGCTTCACCTCTGACAAGACATCTTGTGAATGTGGGGAATACCAGGCCTCCACCTTGGTTCGGATTCCACGTTAAACTGTAGGTCCTCCATTTCATCTCACAATCACCCTACCATTACACATTAGCGTAAGTGCGTATAACCCGAACGGGTAGTAAGGCGAGGTGCTAATAATAATAATAAAAATAATAATAACATTTTACTGCAGTAAATTTGTTATTACTAATTAATATACTTTAGCATTTTATGAAGTAAATGATATGAAGAGTTGAAACATATATTTAATACTGTTAAAATGAACATTATTAGTGAAGGAAATCTGCCAACAATGATTTTGAAAAGAGTGTTATCAATTTGTAATGTAAAAATAACTTCGGCATTGTTTCTATTGAACACACTCTTTAACAATTTTGAAAACTTTATAAATTATATAATAAAGGAAATTGATAAAACCAAAGAAAAGGGAAAATAAACTAATAAGAGTAAAATTGATGAAGAAAGCCCACCTAGGGAAAGAGGAAAAAAATGTGGGAAGAATCCAATGCACAAAGGTGACATCTTCTTCCTTTCTTCTGTTTTCTATAGTAGAAATAGTCACACACACATTTTAACACAAATATTATAATATTTCGGCATTGCTGCTTTTATCAAACACAAAGAAGAAAGAAGAGCCTACAAATAACACAAACTCTAATAACTCCATTTTGAATTTAAAGAAAGACTGTTAGAAACACATTGCGCTAACAGTCTTTCTTTAAATTCAAATTGGAGTAATCCAGTGTTTGTGTTATTTAGTTTTATCAATTTCTTTTTTTGTAAAATTATTTAGCTATTGGGCCACCTCACTTTTAAACAAAACTTTATAAACCTATTTTTGCTCTATATATTTCAAGTGATAAAATAACACCAATGCTTCTTTTTGTTTAGTAGGATGCATTATTTTTACTTCCTCTCGAAACCTCGGAAAGAAAGTATTGTGATCGTAAAAAAAATTGAACTAGAGATTTTGATAATTGTTGACATTTTATAACTCCTTGAAATCAAAAAAGTGGGTTTCACAATGCTGTCTTTCTGTACCTCAGGCTAGAGCCAGAACTATTCTACTGATTCAACTAAACCTTGATGTCAGGGATTTTCTTAAGATCCCCTTGAGGGTTTTTGGGAATATATATCTAACTCTAAATTTAAGGGGAAGGGTAGTCTGCCGAGGAGCAAAAAGAGAAAAAATCTATCTTCTCAAAATTCACTCTAAAGATTTTGATTAAATTTTATATCTTAATACTCTGTGATAATATAAATAAGATGGAAATTCCAATTTTCTCATGAAAAGGACTTTGTGGCATTTCTACATTAAGGAATTTCCCAATTTGACCATTTCTTTGCAAACTATTTTAGATACAAAATAGCTTATCATTTTAAAGTTGTAGTAAAATTAAAGATACAAATCTTTTATTTGAAATATATTCTTATATAACCAACAGTTTCTTAGCTATAAGCAAATAGATATACTTTTTAATTTCAGGTCTTTGAAAATGAATTTGATTTTTATGCTCTTTGGTGAACAAAGATGTTTCTATTTTCTCATTTTTTCTGTAACAGTGTTCTTAGTTCCTAATGCCATAGAGTAAGTAAGTTACAATGTATATTATTTCATTTATGATCTCTGGTGTATTGTTTCTACAACAATGTATAGACCTATTATTTCATTTCACAAATCTTACAGGTTTTTAGTATATAAGTAAGTATATATATATATATACATATATATTAAGATAAAAGCAGGAGAATGTCTGTGTGGTGCACCATACCATTTATTTTATTTTTTTACTAACCTTCTAACCATATTGGAAACATTTAAACAAACATGTCTTCTCAAATGGTGTTTTGACTGAGTATGTGTATGTGTGTTTTGACTGAGTGTGTGTGTATGCATTTTTTACATCCATGACTGGTTCCAGCTTATGGTCTAGGTCAGTTTTTTATTCAAGTCATATATTTTCCCCTACCGGATTGCTAGGCTTTTCAGAGCTTCATACGCCTTAAAATCAAACTTAAGACTAGGACAGGCACAACATCCAGTTCCTGGCTATAAATTTATCCATGTGAAAAATGTGTATATTTATTTGAATGGCACATTGAAATGGAAAAGATCCTTGATAGCTCAATTGTTAGAGCAGTCATTAGGCCGGATGAACAAGGCTCAAATCTCTGGCTGGGTGTCATTTTTATATATTTAAACATATTAGAAGCAGTTTTATTTACATTTATTTCATTATCTATCATAAACACCATTGTAATTTTCTTGAAGTCTAGACCTCCCCTCTGCTCCTTTATTCATCAAAAATCCTGGCTAAGGCCTTGATTTGTTTGTAATGGGATTGTCGTCACATTTTTTTTCTGTTTAAAAGTCTTAGCAAGAAAATCATGTGGCATTGATCTATAAGAGTCATAGCAAGAAAATCATGTGGCATTGATCTATAAGACACCACTGGTTTTTTCTCTATGGTACTTTCGTTCTAAAAACCAACTATATCCATAAAACCAAAATATCTTAATTCATACCATAATCAACAAATAAATGTGTATGTACACCACACATGCTTTCTTTTTCGAATTAGCAACTCTTTATTTTTGAAACTTGTTGCTTAGGATCATTATTTATTATTTTGTGTTTTTATTTTTGTTTGGTCAGTAAATGGTATACCAGTTTCGACTTAATTGATGTAGGAGATATGGTTTTAGTTGGTGATACAATGGGGAATCTTACAAACAAAACCATTAATACAATGAATTATGAAACTTTTCTGTTTAAAAGGCTTAGCAAGAAAATCATGTGGCATTGAGCTATAAAACACCATTTGTTTTTTCTCTACTGTACTTTTGTTCTAAAAACCAACTATATCCATAAAACCAAAATATATTAATTCATACCATAACCAACAAATAAATGTGTAAGTACACCACACATGCTTTATTTTTCGAATTACAACTCTCTATTTTTGAAACTTGTTGCTTAGGATCATTATTTAATATTTTGTGTTTTTATTTTTGTTTGGTCAGTAAATGGTATACCAGTTTCGACTTAGTTTGATGTAGGAGATATGGTTTTAGTTGGTGATACAATGGGGAATCTTACAAACAAAACCATTAATACAATGAATTATGAAACCATATGGTGCCATAAACTGCACAAAAAAAAGATTACTAGTGTGCATCACAATCCAAGGTTAGTTGCAGCATGACTTATAAAACTTGTCAAATTAAAATTTGTGTAGATGGGTTAGTGGATGTGAAAGGGAGATGTATTAAAAAAAGCTACTTAATTTTGGGGTTGAAAGGATTGCAAGAAAGGGTATGTTTGCAGTTTTTATATCAACACATTTTTTTGGGCAAAATATGTGAAATATTGCTCCAGTAAAAACAGAGGGCAGTTGTCTTCACATGGTGATATCAACAGTTCCTGAATATCTGTCAAGGAATTTTATAACAACTTTTTCTGTTCATTTAAAAGTGTTGTCATCTAATGCTGCCATAGGTAATATGGAGGGAAAAATTGTTTAGTTTTTAAAAGTTTTATATTTAAAGTCTATTGTAAAATGTCTACCAGAGTCATATTATTCGTTCTAGTTTATTTAAAATACAGAACAAATAATTAATAGTCAAGCAGAATTCTCATAAGTAAAAACTTTTTTTTGTGGTCAACATTAATTTAAATATAACCAAAGTTATTAGTCACATTGTTTAAGGGCAAGGCCGTAGCCAGCCAATAATTGAGGGGGGAGGGTGTTTGGTGGGTCCTTCCCCCAACTGCCAAAGGCTAGAATTAAAATAAATAAATTAAACACCTCTAGAAGCTCTTTGAAGAACACAGCCCCCTGATTTGTACTTGTACCCGAATTTTGATATTGTTTGAACCATAAATAAAGCCATTTATATTTTATTCATACATTTTTTTGGGGGACAGGGGGGTGTGGGGTCGGGGGTTGAACCTCCAAAACTCCCCCTGTCTACGACCTTGTGCTTGAGGCTGCTAAACGCTAGAGCACTCAGACCCGTTATAGACGTTTATAAATCCCACATTATTTAAAAAGTTAATTGGTATTTTTTTAAATATAGTTTTCAACAAAATGTAACCAAAAATTATCAATAGATTTTTGATAAATTAAAAAGTTTAAATTTTGAGTTAAAAGTAAAAAAACCCCAACAACAACGATGCTTTAAGGAAAATTTTTACTTCTGAGATTAAAGTAAAAGTTAAGAAACCTAGATCTGGCCTCTCTATCAAACTCATGTTTTGGGTTCATAACAGAACCTTTTAAGATGATGTGGGATTGTTTTATAGAGTTTTATTTAAGTTAACACAATTTGTTTTAAACACTTTATACTTTTGCTTACATTTTGGTGAAAACAATATTTAAAAAAATTCAACTTACAACCCAAATAATCCGGGATTTCTGAACGTTTGCAATACTTCTCGGTGATCTCCCGTGTGTGTTAGCTATAAGGAAGGTTGAATTTAGAGAAAGTGTACCTGCATTGGTGTGGAGGGAGAGTGGAAAATCATTTATGGAAGAAAAAAAAAATCAGTATACCTGGCTGAGACTCGAACCTTAATCTCCCTGTCATTGGCAGTCCAGTCTAATGCAAAACTAACGCCTTAAACAATTTGACCACCAAAGTGGATCAGAGCAATATGCTAAAAATTAAATGTAATTTTTTGTAGTTTTATGTAAGATTTTGTGTCATAAGATCATTTTATTATGGCACAAAATCTTACTATGTAATACAAAACTAAACATTTTATCATAATTTTTTTTATTATATATATTTATTAAAAAAGATATATTATTAAGACAAGGTAAATGGAGTATTTCAGTAATGTAAAGATATTCAGAAACGGGTTCTTAACAGGGCTACTATTATATTCTAGGGAACCTTGGCAGTTTGCTACATCATCTATAGACCAAACTGTCAAGTTGTGGGACCTGCGGAAAATGGCTAATAATCATTCACCATTGGTGACACTGACTCACACATGTGGGGTCAATTCCAGTTATTTTAGGTAAGTCATATAATTTTTATTAGGTGTTTGCATTATAACCCATTCCGTAGTGTGCATGTAGCATAGCTACCTGCGTAGGCCTGAAATATATTTTTCTACTTATATACTGTTACCCAACAAATATTTTCTCATTTATTACTTTATTCGTGTTCATTAAATAGCATTGAACTTGAAGCTACATCTATGAGCTTTAATATGAAATATTTGAATTGGCTAAAAGTACAGTGGTTCGTTGATAGATGCCATTTAATAACTTATTGCAATGAAACATTGAATGTCACCTGCGTCAGCGAATGTTTGGGCAGAGATGTTGTTAAAATCCTGCGCCAGGGAAAGGGTTAAAATAATTCTTCAGTTATTGTTTTTGACATATTTTATAAACGACTAACAGACGTACCTGGCATGGCATTGGACGGTTATCTTGGGCAACAATTTTATTTGAATCAAAGCAACAAAAAAATAAAACACTCTTTATTTTATTTCTTCTGACTTAGTTTTTAGTGAATTTAAAAAAAAATCTGTTAAAGAATTTAAAATTCCAGTTTTGAAGTGCACATGTTTGTGCACAAGGGTTACTAATTTTAAAATTTAAGACATTTGTGTGAGGTAAATATCATGAAACTCTCCTAACAAACAGACAAACAAACCCTTCATTTAATTAATAAAGATTATAACTTTATACTTATCGTTACTGTCTCAAATATAGTGTGATGTTTTTTCCATAAAAATATTCATCCAAAAACTGTGCTTTTATTATATAAGCAATCTAACATTTTTCACTGAAAAAAAACCCAGCAGATTCCTAATGAGGTCTATTTTGTAGCATGACGGAACCATACTGGTCGATCAGCGGAAATCATCGGATACCCTTACCAACTTAAATTTTATTCACCACTTCCTCATTATTAATAAATCCTGTGCAATTATTGGTGACTTTAACTTTAGGTTTTCAACAGATGATGGCATTTCCACCATTGTTATCTTCAAGAAACTTTGCCAGCCTATTGGCATTATTAAGTTACCGGGCGAAGGCAGTTCACTTTAAAATAGTTAATGATTTGTACAACCACCATTGATTTTAGCCAGGCAGTCAGTAAAAATCAGCTAGGCGGTGCACCCGTTTGAAAGGGCCTAGGGAGAAAGCTGACCAATCAACCGCTTCATTGACTGAACGCTTGTGTTGCACTGGCTTACTACAGATGACAGGGAGATCGCGTTTCGAATTCTGTTCAAGTCTAATAAGGGTGGTTCTTCCTAAATGGTTTCCCACTCTCCTTCTATTCAAATGTGGGTGTATTACCTCTAAAATTCTTCCTTCCTCATCTTTACCCCAAAGTAATTGTCATATGTATATATATGTATAATTTTGAAAATTGAAAAATGACACCTAGACACGAGAATCAAAGCCAGGACCTTTGGCTGGGTTCAATTCTCGTGCCCAGGTGTCATTTTTTAATGTTCAGAATATGAATCTTGATGCGGCTAAATCCATACTAAAACATATATAATAGCTTTGGCTATTTGATTCTTAATATAGGTGTATAACCTGAACAGCTAGTAAGACACAGTGTTAAAAAATCAATTTAATAGTGTGATTCTAATTACATACACAGTAATAATTTACCAATTAGAATAGTTTTTAAATCGTCATAACTGCCTTCTACCACCTTATTTTAGGTTAGCTACACTGATATCTCAATACTCCAAAAAATAGGATTAAGTTCAAATATCAACTACAACACTATTATTATTTGGAAAGAAATTTTAGTGCATCACTGCAAAATTTACATAAAGACATACACATATAGCTTAACCTCCTTTTTAATCCAAGTTATTGTTCCAATAACTATACTGGATTTTAAGTGATTTAAGGAACATTTTTATTACAGAATCAAAATTGATTAAACTTCTACATAAGAGGTATTTACCAATATTCATAAATATTACTGCAATGCTTTAATACACTATGCTTGACAAAATTAACACTTTAAAATAAAATTACAATATCACTGAAGAAAAACAATTGTTGGTTAAAAAAGGTGTGATATGATCACTTAATCCCTTGTTTATAGATAAAAAAAAACAAATACTTTTCAACATTTATTTGTTAACCTTTGATATAAAAACTTGAAAGAGCCCACAAGGTCAATTAGTTAAGTATGTAGTAGTGATTAAGATTAAGGGCCAGTTTCATAGTCAGACTTAGCACGCCTCAAGTGCGAGTCGATACTAAATACAAGATGACACCTACCTAAACCAGAATGGAATGGGCCAGTTTCCTATGCGAGAACGGCCCATTCCATTCGAGTTTAGGTAGGTGTCGTCATGTACTTAGTGTAACTCCACACTTGAGGCGTACTAAACTTGACTATGAAACTGGCCCTAACTCTAGTGCAGAAAAAATGGAAGCAAATTGAAACACATTTAAAATAAATTGCTAACTTAACATGATCTGTGTACCTGTCTAAGTTGAATGTACCAAAAAATTAAAATTTTGGAAGTTATTTTATATGTCACTGGCATTCACATTATCAATATAAATTTACAACTAAACTGTAAATTTGGGTCCTTCAAATCCCTACAGGCTACAGATATTTAAAAAAAACTGTCAAATTTGAGATTAATTAATTTTTTGAAGAGCTAAAGTTATGATGATTACTAGTAATTAAGTTGAACATAATTACCATATATGATGAAATAGTCAGACCATTCTTTACCACTTAATTGAACAAAAAAAATTTATAATTTTGTTAAATTTTCAATTTTCGATAGCAACGAAAGAATTAATGTAAGAAAAGTCAGAATTTGAGAAATGAAAAATTTGGTAATACCACTGTAGGAAAGTTTTATTGATTATCATATTTTCTAAGATTTGGATTAAATTAAAGATAGGGATTTATAGGTAAAAATAATATTTGGGCTCGAGAAAAAGTTTTTTTTAAACATTGATTTTATTTTATTTTGAGGAACATAAGCTATGCAGAAATAAAATACCATTACAAACAAAAACCATTACCTTCACTAACTTTTTTTCATTTATTTGAAGTATTTATTATTTAACGTGCACTTTCTGAATCCACTGATTATATCAGCATACGAGCATTTCTATGAGTGAGCTCGAAAGGGCCTACCAAATTTGTTGGGAAAGGTATTTTCACTACCTTCAAAGGTTTGTTTGGATGCCAAATCGACACGAGACTGATGGCTTTACTTTCTTTCTGAAGGAAGCTATCCTATGGATTTTAATTGATCAAGAAAAATCTGTCAACTCTGAACCCACAAACATCGGGTGCATGGGGTTGAACAACCCTCAACCCAAAATGTCAAACTAACATATTAATAATGTATTATATGCAACGTTAAAACTAAATAAATGTCCATTCATCACTAATATATTGAATAATGGTAGAAAAATGAAACTGGTAACATTGTTTTTTTTAAAGAGTATCAACTTTTACTGTGAAAACTTTGTGTTATTGTCTTGATTTTACATTATCCTTGAACAAATTTGAAAACTTTCTAGTTTTAGTCTTGCTTTTATACATTTCAAGAAATAAAATTAACACTTTTTGTTTGGGAGAATATTTTGATTTGGATTTTTAATAAATATGTAAAAATAAAGAAAATAATTTATTTTAAATTATTTTCTTCCTCCGATTGTAATGAAGTCTTGACATTTCTCTCTATAACTCCAAAATAATCCTATATAGCCAGTGTTAATATCAAATTGACTAAATGCGTATTTAACTTCATAAAAACGTTTGATACAGCTAATCACAATATTATCATTTGTACACTGTACCTACAAACTTTGTTGACCACATGATCTAAGAGGCTACTCTGGCAATGGGCTAGACTGCCGAAGACATGGAGATTGGGGTTTGATCCCGGTTAAGTGTAATGAGGGTGGTTTTTTATAAATGGTTTTCAACTCTTTCCATGCAATTGCGGGTACACTTTAAATTCAACAAACCCGCCTCGGTGGCATAGTTAGCTAACATGCTAGTCGTGTTGAGCTAGACTGCTGAGGACGGGGCGATCGAGGTTCAAATCTTGGTCGAGTGAACTGGGTATGGTTTTTCCTCGATGGTTTTACAATCTCCCGCCACACAAATGTGAGTTCACATCCTCTAAATTCAACCATCCCAATTCCTAATCCATTAGTGTAATTAGTACTTAAGCATATAACTAACCCGAACTGGTAGTAAAATACGGTGCTATAAAAAAATTGTATAAAACTCTGCACATACTTTTTTTAATCCATTGTCTAAAAATTGATATATTTACTCATATATGTGAAACGAAATAATATATAAACACTACCAAACCCATACAAAAATTGCGTTATACTTATGCTAAACATTTTTTGACTCCTGGATTTAAAGTATATGATTTTCTGTTTTAAAGAATTAAAGTCCTCACTAGTGTATTTGGACCAAAAAAAAGAGATCAATATTGGGTCCACAAGGGTCAATACTTCGTATTAAAATTTTGACTTTCGGTTAAAAATTTTGAAATTTTTCTAGAGGTAGGGGTTGCACATCTTATACTTATCACATTTTTAATAAATTCCTCATTTATAAATTAAAATAATAAAAAAGGAAAATATTAAATATTGTTTCAAAAATGATAGAAATGGATCATTGATGTACAAACATTTCCCCTATAAGTTTAAAGAAAAAAACAACACAAACGTCTTGAGAAATCTACTTATCTACTTACTCTATGGAACTAAAGAATTATTACATTAAAATTTGAGTAGTATCTCTCTACAACTAAGGCTCACAAAATTGTATAAATATATTTGCTAACATCTGCGAAAGTATTGGTTTTATAAAGATATATTTTAAATAAAAGTTTTTTATTTTTAATAGTACTACAATTTTGCAATGATAAGTTATAAATATTGTATCAAATAGTTTCGGAGATACAGAAATTTACACTTCTGTAGTACCTTAAGAGCAATTTTCATAGGAAGATGAAAATAGCCATTTTGTTTATAATCCTAATCAACATCTAGATACAAATTTTAGTCAAAATCGTTAGAACTGAGTTTGAGAAAATAGTTTTTTTCTGTTTTCACCCTTAATTAAACTACTCTTAATTTTAGTGTCAAACAGACACACAAATAGATGGCATTGCAAAAACCACTCTTTAGGGTTCAGGGGTTCATGAAACATCGACATCCATCAACATGTCAGGTTATATTTTTCGACGGTCACAAATACTTTTCCTTATGTGTTCGAAAAGTTAAAAACATATATTTGCGTTTAGTTTGAAAATTATTGGTTTTATAAAAATATGTTTTGTATAAAATACTTGCATTATAAATAGACATACATATTTGCAGCGATAAGTAATTTCATATCTCAAATAGTTTCAGAGATATGATAAAAAATGATAATTTACCTATCAGACCGGAACTCTTAAAGTCATTTTGCCGAAAAAGTAAGAGTAGCCATTTTGTTTATAATATTGATCAATGGTTAGAAAGGAAATTTAATCAAAATCATTACAGCCAATTTTGAGAAAATCGATTTTTACTATTTTTTCCCCCTTTGTAAACTAGGTACCCTTAATTTTAGGGTAAGATATACAATTCAAAAATCCCTTGGGGGAACCTTATGAAAACCCTAGATACCAAGTTTTAGCCCGATCTCAGTAAAGTAATTTTTGGCTCTACTCCAAGGTAAACAACCGGACGGGGCGACAAAAATTCAAAAACCACTTTTTCAGATTCAGAGTGTCATGAAACGTCAACATTCATCAAAATCTCGATTTTGATTTTTTTTGACCATAACAATACTTTCTATGACTGCAAGATAGTGAGAAAGTAAAAAATTAGGTTCAACCTTCCTAATCCCTAATACATTAGTGTAATCAGTACATAGGCATATAACTCGAACGGCTAGTTGGATACAATACCAATATATTTTGGGATCAATCTATCAATTTTTAAAATGTATTAATAATTAGTGCATTATTTTGTTGGTTTGTAGCATAACCCGAGTATATTACTTTTAGGAAATATTCAAATATTGGCGTGTACAGGTGCCTGAATTACACCTGGCACTGTTGGTGATGAAAATCAATGACAAAAATAACCTGCAGAACACTACATTAATTTGAACCCTTCTGAATATAGGCTTACCTCTGAAAATAAAGATACATATATACCTTTTTTTTTTTAACAATCTTTCCCCTTTATTGGGATTTAAATTCCCCAATAATATACTAAACAAATAGGTGAATTTAAAACATTTCCAATTCTTTATCTGGTGTTGTTGGGACTTGAGTAATTTCATCCACTCAATAAAGCACTTTGTAGGCGAACCATGACAAACAAGAAGACAGACAATGCCTTTTAAATGTTCTACCGTGCTTTATTTTTCTTTGCTTTGTCCTACATAAATAAATTATAGATGACGAGTGTCAATTATCAGGAATATAAAAACCATCGTGAACTATCTTGCTTTGTGTATAAAATATGTACAATGTATTCAAACAGTTAGTTGATTTATTCATACCATTTCCAATAGGTGTACCTAATCAAATTATTTCATTCATGACTTATTTGATTTATTTTATAACTAAGTAATTTCTCTAAAGCTTCAATATTATATATTTACCTTGACTAATTAGATTCGAACAGCGCTTAACGGCGAAAAGCTTAACTATATCTATTGTATTACGTATTTTTGTGTGTAGCTTTTGTTTAACCTGTAAAAATGGCAAATCCTACTAACGGGCAGTGAAATACATGGTAGAGGTAATTTTTAACAGCTGGAAATGTAATTTTTTCTTTTGGTTACGAGCCACAATTTTCTATTTTATAGGCAAGCTTTTCAAATTGTTTTAATTGCTACTTTGTCAATGTAGCTAGCGTGACTAATTATTGATGTGGCGTGTAGGACGTACATATTAGTTATTCCTCTTATTTTATCGTTGAGAAAGTCATGGCTGATGTTTCTGAATTGCGTATGAACGTAGCAGCTCTTAAAAGAGTTGATCCTTACGCGAAGGAAATTTTGGAGACTGCTACCCATGTAGCATTGTATAAATTTAATGCTGATGAAAATGAGTGGGAAAAAACAGAAGTTGAAGGTGCCCTGTTTGTATACAGCCGTGGTGGGGAGCCATATCACAACATTCTTATTATGAATAGACTTAACACGAACAATTTGGTTGAACCTGTCACACAAGAACTCGATCTACAGCTGAAAGAACCTTTCTTGCTCTACAGGAATGCACGCTGTCATATTTATGGTATTTGGTTCTATGATAAGGACGAGTGTATCTGTATTGCTGCGTTGATGGATAGATTAGTTAAGCAATCATCTATAACAAGAAAACTTTCCACTAGAAATAATTTAATGAACAACCATCGTTTGAATAGTACCACAAATGTTGACATATTTAATCTTTTAAGTAAAGCTCAAGATAATTTTCAATCCAATAAGTCTGTTGTGTCTACTGAGAACATTCCAGAAGATTTTGAAGCTAAACAGCAGATGCCTCAAGGAGTTGCCGATTTTTTTGCAAAAGCGAGTAGTGGAGGTTCGCATTTTCCAACTGAGAAGAAAGTTATTCAACCATCAGAGCTGTTTGCTGGTCATCAAAGTTCAATATCTGGATCGGTGACTGTAGAGTTACCTCAAGACTCTAGGAATGGTGAACAGCT
Source organism: Timema poppense (assembly GCA_902141375.1). Taxonomy (NCBI): domain Eukaryota; kingdom Metazoa; phylum Arthropoda; class Insecta; order Phasmatodea; family Timematidae; genus Timema; species Timema poppense. The sequence continues at coordinate 26,879 of CABFOV010003863.1, read as the reverse complement.
CAAACCTTTATTACAGCGTCTTATGTCAAATCCTGTACACACCGTAGAACACATTGAAAAACAACAGCGGTCTGTAACACCCCAATCGGAAGTAGTCAAGAGAAACAAGGGTAAATCTCACAGTAACAAACATAGTGGTTTCAAGATGAGACCATTGTCGTCCAACACATTACTTGATGAAAGTTTAACCAAACCAAGCATTCTATCTGTACCGTCTGGACGTCGGTCATCTAGTTCTCAAACTGAACCATCTTCCGCTGATGGATTTGTTGGAGTTGAAAATGACTCCAGTTTCCTTCGTATCTCATCGCCAACAGCACCAGGTAACAGCACACTTGAATCCTTGTTCAACGCTGGCGCTGAAACCATTCCTATCGCCACGGAATGTACTTTGATTGAACAGCGACCATTGTCTGCACCTCTTTGCTCTGCATTAGAAACACCCCTGAAGCCCGCACTTATGCCTCCGACAATGTTTACTTCATCTGCTTCTAAAAATTCTGTAAAATTAGAAACTTCTACTCCTGTAAATGACATTACACCTCTCGCAAAACCATTAGCTGGTGTATCCATGTCGAATCTGATAAATAATGACTTGATTAACAATGAAGTGTTCAATGATATTGTACCAGAACCTCTGACTAAGAAGCAAATTCTTCAAGCTGTGTATTATCTTTTGAAAAACGACCAAGACTTTATCAACAAGCTTCACGAAGCTTATTTGAAATCATTTGCTGAAAAGGTTTTGTCATAAGCATAAAGTTGATACCATTGGTAGAGCTATTATAAAATAATAAGTTGACCTAGGCCTATCTTTTCTTGTTTAAAAATATGTTCAAATTTAGGGGTCGAGTGAATCACACAAAAACAGGGATAGACTGGTGACCTCTTTTCCACAATAAATTAGCCTATAGATTTTCAGAGTTTGATTATAGTCCAAATAATGGAAAAGCATGCATTCTAGACCTGCCGAATTGCAATTTAAAAAGTCCCTTATAGCCTTTGTTAAAACCAAAACTTAAAAAATACCAATAACAAACTTTTTGGTAATTAAGTGCTTTGTATGACAGAAATTAGGCTACATTGCTGGTCATAAATCTATTCTAATTTTCTTAAAAATAAGGACAAACGGGCCCTTTGAAGATGCTTTCAGGGTTATCCAGACATTCTGTTAAACAAGGATAATCCTTAATTTCTGGAATTTGTAGTCTCATCCTATTCAAATTTAATGTCAATTAGATAATTGTTATTATTATGATAATTAGTAGGCCAGTTAATTTTGTTGGGCAATAAACTTTACAAGTGTTTTTGTCAGTAATTTGGTAGATATAGTATAGGTCATCTTCTATCATTAAGCTACCACCTCATAAAAGCTGCAACGTTATTTAATCCTCCACAAAAAATAGGCTATGACTCAATTTTTAACTTTGAGTGTATTTATTGTGATAACATTTTTAAACTTAGATCTTAACAGCTCATAGCTGTTTTCACAATATAAAATTTCTCCAACAGTTTTCCTTAATAAACTGTACCAGATAGCTTACTGTCTTTTAAACTACCACATACCAGATGACTTTTAAAATGTAGAGCCATATTAGTGTAATCTGTCCCCCCCTCCCCCCCTGCTCTTCTCTCAAGACATAGGGTGCAGAGGGGGTGAGATGTGCCCCACAAGCATATATCCTGGATAACCACTAGGCTTACTTTTCTTTTTACAACTGTAGGGCTTGTTAACAGAATGTTTAGTCTAAGCTACAGCAATTTTTTTCATATCTATAGCCCTACCTTAATTATATTCTAAGGCCTATATTTAAATTTCTATGTAATGATCTGCAAACAGCATTATCTAGCTAGTTAATAGGTAATAAAATAAATTTTTACATAATAATTTTATTGAATAATATAAACAAAATGTCCCACACTAATTTGAAAATGTTAGCCCACTCACTGCAACTTTGACTACAATTTTTTTTAAAGGAAAAAAAAGTTGAAAATATATTTATAATTAGTGGATGACCTGTTTATTTGCTATATATTGTAGGTTTAGTTATAATTGAACCATTGTGTGCTCTTTTTAAAACCTTGTGATTGTTTAGATTTGAGTGTGAACTTAATTGCTTGTTTTTGATGTTAGCCTATGAAATATAGGCATAACAAGATCAAGTAATTTGATTACTATCAATAGGTACCTTTACTTTACATCAATTACTGTTTCCAACCTGTGGCCCGGCTTGATTTTTTATTCAAGCCATATATTTTCCACCACCATCTCGCTGGGCCTGTCTTAGTTTCATATGCCTTTATAACTTAGACTAGGAAAGGCACAACAGCCAGGCCACGGCCGTTAATTTATCAATGTGAGAGCTTAAACCCACATTTTACCAATGATGTTTCGGCCATGCAGGTAATCGAACCAGGGAACCTTAGCTCAGTAGGCAGACACGCTATTGACTGACTCAAGGTGTTGAATTACCAACTTTTTAGCTACCGGTACTTATTATTCTCTTAGCACTAATTAAAGTCTTTTTAAAAAAAAGTGGACAGCCAAACTATTGTGATAAAGAATAGTCGGATGCACCAATCATTCACATTCATTACTATGACTAAAAAGTAGAATATATTTTACAAGCTCACAACATTTAGAAAGTCTATGCCTTGTTGGTAAAATATAAATTTAAGTAATTTAATTTATTTGTATAGACACCTACTAAATTTTACTTAAGAAAAAATATTGTTAACAATACAGCAGGCTACTTAAACATGGAAAAATGTGACTTGTGCAGCTTATGAGAATAGGCTAAAGGCATAAAGGCATACCCTGATGAAGTAAGTCCTCTACATACATGGTTCATTTGTTAAGGTTTTTGCATGATTTGGAAAACAACTTTATTCTAATGATGTTTATATACATATATTTTTAAAATATATATTCATTTAAAGGTTATTTTTTTAAACATCAAATCCTACAATCCATTAAGTCTATGCACATAAAGGTTAATTAAAGCTTTGTTTTAATCACTACTTAGATTCAGTAACAAGACACAACTTGCGTGATAGAAACAAACAAATTGTAACGACAGTATCAGTTCTGTGTCATCTTAACTACACTGTGATTTTCATAAAAAGGCTTTTAAAAAAAAATGGTAACTCATGTTACCACAATGATGGAAAAAAATTCTATTCACATTATTTTACATTTTAATTAATACAGTAGTGTAAAATAAACTATGCACTAATCTATAAGGAAATATTATTGGAGGCTCTTGATATGTTTTTACTAACTTACAATTAATAAATCACTTAATACGTTTCTAGAATACCAAATTGTAGTGACTTTCGATCAATTTTGGTGGTCGAAAGTGGGTTTCTTATAAACATCAAAGTTTGGGAACACCATCTATTATGTAAAGTGTCGCTTGGTGGATGATGTTGCTACTCATGAGCTGAAGTACCTCAATCACGTGTCTATGAGTCTGTATAAGTTGAATCTTTGTATTTAAGGACTTAGCATACATTTAGTACATTCATGACCTTAGTTGGATGACAGCTCAAAAAATTACTAGAAATACTCCCTAATGTATCCCTACGCCAACAGCTGACATCTGTCACTTTGGATAGCTATAATGAAAACACATGGTAATGTATGAATGGTATAGTTACAGTAATTTAGGCCAATATTATTTATATATTGAGGTCAGGCACAAAACTTATTTATCATTTTATTCAACTTAAAAAAATTATTATTCACAGCACTTTCACAAACAATCTAACAAACATAGCTTCAAAATGGCGAACAACGAATTTAAACCATGTGATTGAACATGATGGAAACAAGTCCTTTACATTGTTTCACCCATACAGTGGATACAAATATTTTATCCATTTAAATATCTTGAAATATGATAAAATAATAATAAAATAATTTATTATATATAAAAAAATGACATGTATTTTTTCTTTTCAAAGTAAATATGATGCCTGTGTGAAAAGGTATTAATTTATGCAATATATTACACACTATAGATAACATTCCTAAACGAAGAATAGGTACTTTTAATTATGTTCAAAATATTGTTTCGTATTGGGTAAAAAAAAGTTATTTAAATTAATGAAATAGTGTGAGAAAGCTTAAGTTTACATTATTTTAAATGTAAAATATAACATAGTTGAAAAAACTTACCATTTATAACAAAACAGTGATCTTTTACAAGTATTGGCAACCCAAAACCTAAACAAATGATCTTTGAACTGTCATCCAGATTATTATTATTATGAACACACTCTGAAATGTTGTGTATAAGTTATAAAACTATATATAGCCTCTTCCTTTCATAATAAATAGACTATTATAGATAACAGGGTTGGGGCTATGTTTATAGAAAGTTGGTAAAAGCTTTTAAAGAAAAAGGTCTTATACTTGATTTAATTTTAAATAATGCTTATAAGATCTTAAACTCAAACTAAACTTTTATCATATAATCTCTGTTGACTCCATTATTAGGGGTTGATTATAAAAAAAACTTAAAAATAGATATCTTTGAAACAAATCCTATTTGAGCAGTAGTAGTAGTAGTTTTAATTACGAGTTCAAGCTAAAATTTGATTTTTAAGTATGCCTAGACCATCAATCACTTTTAAAATGTAGGCAAATTAATATATACTGCATTAACAATACGAAAACATTTAGTGAAACAACACAAGTTGTGTAGGTACTAACCTTAGGTAACCTTAGGTAATAACCTTGATGCTTACTAAATCATATAAATTGTAAATTAACAAAAGTATAAACGTGTAGTTATTGTCTTGAATTCCATACAAAAGTATCAACTCATGAATAGGGGATATGGTATGGTATAATGATTTGGTATAGTGTTTTCACCGGCCTGCTGTTTTGCTTGTATTTTAAATTTTGTGACTTTAAATTAAGTTACGTAACTTACTAGTGTTATTTAGTTTGCCAATATATTTTGTAGTAATATTAATTTGTGTTTATATGTTAAATTTGGTATTGCATATAAGTTTATAGAGAGTTTAGGTTAAATAATATTTGCTGTAATATACACTATTTTGTTGAGTTTATCTTTACCAAACTATTTTCATTAATACACATCCATAACTTGACTGACTCGTCAATGTCAATGTGAAACTAGCTTGTTTAGTATTATAAATATTCATCAAGTCAAATAAAAGTTAAAACCTACTGTAACAAAGATGCCATGAGTAAGGGCTAACTCAACACATACATTTTAGGCTCTAACCTATTAAGCTGTCATGGCCCCCAAGTACTATCAATGAATAGGTCTGATAGATAAGCCAAGTCTAGAGCATTAGACCTAACGGATATGTACCAGCTCATGGTGATTTGTTAATATCACCAAAAACCAGGACTAATGAGTCTTTGGATGACGTTGGAGTTGGGGTCGGTAAAAATGTTTTGACTCTTGACTTCAAACTAAAAACTTATAATATGGTAAATATATAATTTTAACTTGATACTTTTTTTTATTTCTTAAGACTATTGTTTGTAGTTTTGTTTGACAAATTTATTCAAATATAAATTCACAATACCAAAAAAAAAAGCTTCCTATTAAAGAAATCTATATTGGAGCATTTTATTTTTGTCAATTTGTACTAATTAAAATATGTTAACCATTTCTGAAGATGGCAGAGTCGAACAATAGAAAAATAGAGGAGTCGAAGGTCAGGTAGACTGATTCCATAGCCTTTCCCCAGACATAAAAAAAATCTCTTGAATAATTTTCTATAAAAATCAAATTGTTAGACAAACTGTGCTACTCAGGAAATCTTAAGATTTCAAATGTTTGTGGAAATTCCTCACATGTATTTGAGAGGAATACCTAATCAATTAGTTGACATTCTCTGTAAAACACTAATCTATAACGGTGTTTCACAAATTTTTGCCAGTCTAGTTCCTCTTTTAGGGAACCTTGCAGCAGCTCTCTATAAAAAAGGAAACTAATTCCTGCCTTATTATAAAGTAATTATAAACAATCTTTTCAAATTTAAATAAAGCCTCAGTAATAAGCTAAGCAAAGCTGTGACAGAAGGAAAGAAAGATTTATAAATGTCCATGTGACAGTGTCAAAATCAACGATAATTTGTTTATCAAGTTAAGTTTAAACAAGGTTTGTCGCATGCCTCTTGAAATCCTAGGTGTAACATTTTGGGAAGCATTGATATTGTAACAGGGTTGCCACTTGTCTGAAAAAACAATTTTTTTTGTAAAATTTAGTAAAACTATTGGAATATTTGTTAATTTAGGACATTCCACCTAAACTAGCGGAAGTAAGTTCTTCCCATCAAAAGAATTACGATACTTTCTCGATCACTCTATCTTAAGATGTTGATGGTTGGACATTAACAGTTCACTTCTCTTAAACATTATCAAACCTAGATCTAACTCACAATTATAATATTTATTCTTATAGGTATATACATATCTTTATCTGTTCCTACATATAATTTTTGGTACCTCTGGATGAAATCAAAATATCCTATTTTTACTACACAACACATAAAATTTAGGAAAAACTACGTTTAATGATAGTTTAACAAGTTGATGTTTGAAAACATACTAGCATGCTTTGTTTATTGTTTATCAAGAGTATGAAAAACTTCTCATTGCTTATTTGAGAAATGTGTGATTTAAGAATTTTGACATCTAGAATATTTGATATTTGAATAATTTTTATCATGTTTTTCTAGAAGTGGCTATTGATTCTTTCTTGTATATTTGGTGTTACAACTCTATTCTTATGTTAGGTTACTTACATAACCTTAATTTTATTTGAGCTTATTCAAATATGAAATGTGTAGTAATAGGCTCTTTTAAATTTGTTCATAGAATTCCTGAAAATTTGTTTAAATAAATACTGTGTTAAAAACAAAAGTTTTAATGTAAGTATTTTAAAACAAACTCCTGTGATTTGCCATATGGCCGCATCTTTCAAAGTAAAGAAATAAAAATAGTGATGCTCCTTTAAAATGTAGTTTTATTAATTCATTTTCTCTTTTTCTTTTACCAAGGCAGCAGTTGTTAGTCACATAAAGAGACATCTCAACCAACAGATAAGGTTTAACTTAAATAGTTAATACAGATTGAACCATACCTTACATCTTAGTGTTTTTTTTTGTAGACTTCATTAGAAAACAATGGTATTGAGATAGTGAAATCGTTTCAACATAATAAAAACAACAAATATACATTTCAATGATCTCCATTTGTTCCCATGATTTACTACCTCTTCAGGTTTTACACATATGATAGTTACTTTAATGGTGTTGGGATGGTGAAGGAAGCATTTTATAGATAATTTACCTGCATTTTTGTGGAAGGAGAGTGGGAAACCATTTGAGAAAAACTGTCAGTAAAACCTACCGGGATTCAAACATTGATCTCCCTGTCTTTTATAGGTCAGTCTAACATGAGAGTGACATCTTAGACCATTTGGCCACTGAAGTGTTTATCTTAATTTTCACTGTTGCCAAATGAATGTAGAGAAACACACTTCAATATGTTGTCTGGTTCGAGTGTAGTCTTATATCTTAAATTCCCAGTAAATCAATAAGAGCTGGGCTCTTAATAACTTTAACCTTCTGACCCAATGTTTTTAACTTTCATCTTTTAATATGTAGTGCAGTATTTTGTTTTTGTTTTTATTTAATCACAAGTGCACCTTAAAGTTCAGATGAATAAGTAAGTAACAGTATATATTATTTAATTTATGATCTTTGGTGTAGGATTTCTACAACACTGTAAAGACCTATTATGTTGTTTCACTAATATTAAAAGTTTTTAATAAATGTCGATTTTAAGATAAAAGAGGGAGAAAGTTTGTGCAGTGCATCGTATCATTTACTTTCATCATGTGGCACAACTCATTTGGGTTAAATGCATATATACTAATTACACTAACCTGTTAGAGATGGGGCGACCTGGCAGTTTAGGGGTAAGGTGTAGGACTCATGTGATGGGGGTCTGGGGTGCAATGATCAGTCCCTGCTCAAATTTATCTGATTACCAAACCCTTCCTTCACCTCTGACAAAACGTGTATTAATCACAACTTGTGAATGTGTGAAATGCCAGGCCTCCATCGTGGTTCGGATCCCACGTTAAAATGTTGGTCCTCCATTTCATCTCACAATCACCCTACCATTATACATTAGCGTAAGTGCATGCAACCCGAATGGCTAGTAGGACATGGTGCTAATAATAATAATGTTAGAGATGAGGAAGGTTAAATTAAGAGAAAGTTGTTGACCTTGGTGGTCTTGGGTAAAGTGCTCGCCTTAGGACCCGATGTTCATGGGTTAAAATTCAGCCCGTGTCGACAGATTTTTCTTGAGCAGTAAAAATCAATTACACAACTTCCTTTGGAGGGGAAATAAAGCGATTGGTACCATATCTATTGTGGCATGTAAAAGAACCCCCGAAAGGTATGTGAAAATACCTTTCCCAGATAAATTGGTCGGCCCTTCTGCTCTCGATCATAGAAGTTCTCATGTTCTGATATAATTATTTGGTTCAAAAAGTGCATGTTGAATACCTCAAATGAAAATGGATAAAGTATATCTTCATTTGCATGGAGGAATATTGATAAACCATTTGGAGGGAAAAAAACTTAGATAAAACAATTCTCAATACACTCAAATACTATTTTAACCGCGTTCTCACAGTTATTGACAGTCTAATCTTTAGACAGATTGACACCTTCGATTCTAAGACTTAGAACATTCGATCATCGAAGTAAGTTTAACTAACCCTATCTCTAGTATATATGTGAACAAATGTTCTAATACACTAAAATACGAGGGGGGACCCAAAAGAAACCAGACTTTTACTCTAAAAAATTAATTTATTAAGTTTAAAAAAAAATCTTTCTGTCTCCTTAAAAGTACTCTCCATTAGATGCGATGCACTTGTCTAGTCTTTTCCCCCCCTGTTTGAAGCACCTCTGGAACTCTTCAACTTTGATATTGTCCAGTGCCCTCTGCGAAACTGTTTTTACAGCCGCCACATCATCAAAACGCTTCCCTTTTAGATTTTTTTTTTCATTTTCGGGACCAGAAAATAGTTGCATGGGGCTAGGTCTGGTGAATACGGAGGGTGAGGAATGATAGCCCACCCCTGAGAGCCCAAATAGCGGTTCACAAACAAGGCCATGTGTGCGGTGGCATTGTCATGTTGAAGGAACCAGTCACCTGATCGCCAGAGTTCTGGGCGTTTCCTTCGAACATCCTCCCTCAGACATCTTAAAACTTCTAAATAAAAGTGCTGATTAACAATCTGACCAGGGGGGACAAATTCCTGGTGCACAATTCCACAAATATCGAAAAAAACAATGATAATCGTCTTAACATTCAACCTCACTTGTCTTGCTTTTTTTGGTTGGGGAGAATTGGGAGTCTGCCACTGGCTAGACCCTTGCTTGGTTTCGGGGTCATATCCATAACAACCTAATGACCATAATGACATTGGTCAAAAAGTTTGGGTCACTTTCAATCTGATTTTTCAAGTCCCGGCTCAAATTCAGACAAATGGTGTTTTGATCCTGTGTGAGCAGGCGAGGAACAAATTTAGCGGCAAAAGTCTCATTTGCAAATCCTCAGTCAAAATCTGCTGGTACGAGCTCCAACTAACTGCTGTCTGTTCTGAAATTTCGTCGGTTGCGAAAAGACAATCCTCGTTGACTTTTTGGCAGATTTTTTCAATGTTTTTGTCTTTTTGAGATGGTGAAGGGCTCCCAGAACGAGCATGATATTTAACACTCATCTCGCTACGTTTAAAGCACCCAAACCACTCAAAAACTTGTGTGGGGCTCATAGCATCCTTCTTGAAAGCTTGTTGAAGAATTTGGTAAGCTTCCGTTGCCGATTTTTCAAGCAGGAAGTAAAATTTTAAACACTCTCTTTTCCTTTAATCTGCCAAAATTATTTCGCAGGCACCAAACGAGAAAAGTCGAGAAAAACAACACTACAATCCAACATAACCTTTTATGCAGACGCCGCTTGGGCAACTGATTTGGGAAGGTCTATAGTAGACCCGCCTAGTGGGAAAACTCTCTACTACGCCTAGGAACGGCCACGCGCTTTTGATCCAGTTTCTTTTGGGTCCTCCCTCGTATATGACTACAAAAGTTGGTAAATCCATACCTGGATAACTGGGATTGTCAGAAAAAATTACATATTTCGCCCTAAGCTCACTATAAAAGACGAAAATGGCCCAACCAAGGGAGAATGCTTGGCACAAATCCATTATCCTTACACATGGAAAATACATTAAAACTAGCAACTGTCTCCTTTCTTTAATAACCCCTCCCCGTCCCCACCCTACTACACAAACATGGTCCAGCAAGCTAGTTGCTTAGTACATCGACACAGTGCAATATCGAAATTGTCTTTTTTGCACACACAAAACAAACTACATCAACACTCTCATCTCGGTTAACCACAAAACCCACTGAAAGGCTCGAGTTACACTACTTTTTTTGAAAATTGAAACATGCCTACCTTCCCCAGGCAATAGTGTCTAGTTGACACATAATACGATGCTCTTAGCAGCAACCCCTTTATAACACTCTTCTTACTATAATCTTACACACACACACCCATGCGCACATGCACCCACACACACACAAGGAGGCAAGCAGCATTTATCAGAATTGATGTTTGTTTAGTCTAAAGCGTCACACTTTCATTACACTGACATTTGTAATGACAAGGGTTCGAGTCCCAGTCACGTGAATTGAAGGGGATTTATCCTAAATCGTTTCTTACTTTCCCACTACAAAACTATGGGTACTACATTTCCTTTAAATTAATCCCTACCCCATTAGGGTAGTGTGTGGATAATCTGAATGGGTAGTGGAATCAGGTGCACAAAAAAAGAAAGCTGGCACTTTTTTCCCACATCCCACGCATCTTGTAGGGACGAGCAAGGAAGCATCTTAGAGGTAATCTAACTGTATTTGCATGAAAGGAGAGTAGGAAACAATTAATCAAAAACTCAGCTCAGTTGATCCGACCAGGATTCAAATCTCTATCTTATCGTCTTCAACAGGTCAGTCTAACACGAGGGTGACACATCATTTGGCTACTGAAGTGGTTAGTAGCTTATATGAATTTATTTATTTTATTTCAGCTCTACAGATGGTGCTCGGCTCGTAACAACCGATCAGTCTAATGAGCTTCGAGTGTACAGGGCCCCTTTGTGGGATCTAGAGACAACTATAATACATACTCATCGTCGCTTCCAATATCTCACACCAATTAAGGTGGGCAAATATTAATATTATCCCCCTTATTTTTTTTAAGTGGATCAATTATTTAAGGATGCTTTACCATTTAGGGTGATAATACAAGAAAAGTAGCTGTCCTTATTTTGAGTGAAGTTAACCAACATTATAAGCTCTTCAGATCATTTAAGGTTCGATTATTGAATTGGAAAGAAGGCACATTCTAGTTGTTGCGAGAGATTATTGTTCAAGGAGGGGAAGTAAACATTAAGGGCCAGTTTCTTAGTTAGATTGAGTATGCCTGAAGTTTGGTGCTGTACTAAATGCAGGATGACACCTACCTATACCAGAATGGAATGGGCCAGTTTCATACGCGAAACTGGTCCATTGCATTCAAATTTAGTTAGGTGTCATCTTTTACTACTTAGTGTAGTGCCGCACTTGAGGCGTATTCAATCTGAATATGAAACTGGCCTCAAAAGTTTAAAACAGAATACAAAACTACACTCAAACCAGAAATCGTAACGAAGTTGGTTTTTTCTAGTTTTTTGCTTGTTTGACAAAGTGGAATTAAAATCAGTTTAATACATTTTACATCTTAGAGTAATAATTTTAAAAAATTGGTATTTTTAATGGTATATAATTAATTGATTATATATTGTATTATTCTTTAACAAATGGCACTGCAAATCGCACCACAGTACAACTTCTGTTTTGAACTATGTTACCTATCTAAGTTATCCATGAGGTGAGACGGCCATTTAATGACGACATTGTGCTTAGAAGATGTTTGTTTCCTGGCCATGGATTTGATATTTTAACAGATTTTTGTTCTTAATAATGCTGAGATTACTTGAGTCTTTCCAACTTGGTGTATAAAAACAATTATTTTTAAAATGTTAATATTAAATTTTAAGTTTCATAAAATATAATTTAATTGTTTTTAACTGTGTATAGAGAACCACTCAAGCCAATTTAATAGTTTGTGATACAAACTGAGAATAATTTGCTTTACTGCTAATACATCACAATCTTTTTTGACCAAAATTAAAACAATAATAATACTGCGTCTTAGTACTTAATTCCTTATATTAATTAAAATAGTGGAATAGGGATGAGGAATGTTGAATAATTTGATATGAAACACATGTGTGTGTGTGTGTGTGTGTGTGTGTGTGTGTGAAAGTGGAAAGAAGGCACATTCTAGTTGTTGCGAGAGATTATTGTTCAAGGAGGGGAAGTAAACATTAAGGGCCAGTTTCTTAGTTAGATTGAGTATGCCTGAAGTTTGGTGCTGTACTAAATGCAGGATGACACCTACCTATACCAGAATGGAATGGGCCAGTTTCATACGCGAAACTGGTCCATTGCATTCAAATTTAGTTAGGTGTCATCTTTTACTACTTAGTGTAGTGCCGCACTTGAGGCGTATTCAATCTGAATATGAAACTGGCCTCAAAAGTTTAAAACAGAATACAAAACTACACTCAAACCAGAAATCGTAACGAAGTTGGTTTTTTCTAGTTTTTTGCTTGTTTGACAAAGTGGAATTAAAATCAGTTTAATACATTTTACATCTTAGAGTAATAATTTTAAAAAATTGGTATTTTTAATGGTATATAATTAATTGATTATATATTGTATTATTCTTTAACAAATGGCACTGCAAATCGCACCACAGTACAACTTCTGTTTTGAACTATGTTACCTATCTAAGTTATCCATGAGGTGAGACGGCCATTTAATGACGACATTGTGCTTAGAAGATGTTTGTTTCCTGGCCATGGATTTGATATTTTAACAGATTTTTGTTCTTAATAATGCTGAGATTACTTGAGTCTTTCCAACTTGGTGTATAAAAACAATTATTTTTAAAATGTTAATATTAAATTTTAAGTTTCATAAAATATAATTTAATTGTTTTTAACTGTGTATAGAGAACCACTCAAGCCAATTTAATAGTTTGTGATACAAACTGAGAATAATTTGCTTTACTGCTAATACATCACAATCTTTTTTGACCAAAATTAAAACAATAATAATACTGCGTCTTAGTACTTAATTCCTTATATTAATTAAAATAGTGGAATAGGGATGAGGAATGTTGAATAATTTGATATGAAACACATGTGTGTGTGTGTGTGTGTGTGTGTGTGTGTGTGAAAGGAAGAGTAGGAAATCATTTAGGGAGAATCGCCCTCCATTCACCCAACCAGGATTCAAACCTTGATCTCCATATCACTGGCAGACGAGCCTAACACAGGAGTGTGAGTACTGATTCAGGTCGTAGTTGATTGATTTTATTAAACATTATTATTGGGCAATAAATTACCAGGCTCTTTAATAAACTTATTAAAACATTTACATACCAACGTAGTAAACTATGAATCTGTTGATAAATTTTGAGTTGCATATAAATGGTTTAATTTGACTTATTTGTCATTCATTTAGTGTTGAGTTTTATAGACTTATTATATTTCTAGGCTGCCTGGCATCCTTTGGAAGACATAATCGTAGTTGGTCGCTATGCTGATGCTAATATTCCACAGTTTTCAAAGCCTCACATCATTGACATGTTTGATGCAGCTTCCGGAAATCTTGTTTATGAAATGTCTAACCCTGAGCATAAGGGCATTGCTGTATTAAACAAGTTCAACTCTACTGGAGATATGATGGCATCCGGCATAGGTAGGTTAACAAATCTATCGTGTGTCTATATTTGGATTTACTATTGTCCACAGTAAATTAAATCTTTGGTTAGGATTGAAAAAACTGAAACTATGAATAATGAAATATATAATGATACATTTAAATACTTAAGTTATATTAGGTAATATTTTAATATTCAATGTCAGTCATTTTTACTATTTAGCTTCAAAATGCACTGTAGCGAGTGTGAAAACATGCTTCTATGTTTGCTAAAGTTGTTTTAAACTGTTAAATACTGTCAAAAAAACAACCAAATATTGCTATGTCATGACATAGGTATCCATAACTTAATTTCAGGACTGGCTTGTGCCCTTTTGCTGTCTTAGTCAAAGTATGAAAATGTAATCCTCTCCCCTCAAGACATTAAAATATAAACGAGATAATTTTAACTACTTTAAATTCAAAATCCAATTTTAAAGATGTAAATTAAAATCTTATAATGTTCTATCAATAATAACTATTATTGATTAGTCTTAATTAATTATAAATCTTTAAAATCATTTTGTTTTATTAAAAAAAAAATATGTTCTACTGTCATACATGATAACATAATTTTTTTTTTTCAAATCATTAGTTTTTTTTAAATTTCAATAAAAAAAACCAATTTTCAAAATCATTCAATTTATAAACTAAAATTGCCAAAACCTTCTAAGGGAAACCAAGATCCTTGATTAACGTATCTTGATAGTAATATACAAACATAGGCCTATATTTATCATGTGTATCTTCTCCCAAATATAACATTTTAAGAAATATCTATAAAATTCAAATTAAAAACCTGTGGTGAAAGTCTACAAGCTTCCATTAAAAGCTAAATCTAAATATTTATTAAGTTGTACCTATCACCCTTCTGCGAGCCCTGCACAGGATGAATTGAAGGGTTTGGAGTGGATCAGTCCCAATATGACACATGTATCGGGGTGTTTAGAATGTTTTATTGAACGTTTGATGGAATTTACTCTTTATAAGACAGGTGTTAGGTTACAGATAGTAAGGGACGAAGAGTTTATAAATGGCTATAAGTATCCTATTAGTTCATTCACTTTTATCAAACCGCCTTCTCTCCAGTATAATTATTAACTTAAAATTCAAAGTAACACATGACTTATACTACTTGGCTTCTGAACAGTCCACTTGTAGTTCGTCTTTTCATTTATTTATTTTAATTATAGATCTTGGGAGGTGGGTTAAATGGCTCTCATGCTCCTCCACCTTCCCCCCTAGGTCTGCCACTAGCTAAATTTATTTCTTAAGCAACTTATTTATTTTACAGGTTACAGCATTGCTATAATGAAACCATCTCCAATGCTTAATTCAAATTCCCACTTTTCACAAAACAAGAAACGCTTGAAGCGAACATCCGACAAGTCAATCCCCTGTGCACCTAGACCCAAGAATGCCAAGTAGGAACATTTTTAATCTCGTGGAACAGATTTTTCTCTAAAGGATATTTGTATACACTTTTGGAATGTTTTTGCTCTTTGTTGGCATTTTAAAACTCAAGAGTTTTGTGTCACAATATTATTAAAGGCTGGTGAAGGCTTTTGACCGTTGTGTCAAACTTGTATATTTAAAATGGCCTATGGCATTGCTGGTCTTACATTGGCTGGCTGTGAATTTTGTGCCGATGTTTGTGCCACTTTACCTATTTGTTAAAAAAAAATAGTTTTTTTTACTTTTAATATTGATATTGTTTTAACTAGTTCATTAAGTGTAACTCAAATAAATAACCTAGGTTTTTTACTTTTAATAGTGATATTGTTTTAACTAGTTCATTAAGTGTAACTCAAATAAATAACCTAGGTTTAATTTCATTCTGCACTCAAATTTTTTAAGAGTAATCATATTTTATTTTTTACTTTTAGCATTTAACTAAAATAAATTTGAATACTAAATGCACCTTGAAGAAACTATACATTTGTATTTAAGATTACTTAACTATTTTGTTGCTATAATTTTATGTTATTTAACAAAAATTGAAACAATATTAAAATATTCACTAAGAGGTTTAAATGGGTTGGCAAAATTTAATAAAGAACCATACTAAGAAATAATTACAAAAAGGCATTTTTTTAGTCCAACATTTTATCTTAAAACATTCTAATATTTTTTACATGTTGCATCTCCATAAACCCATGCCAAAATGAAAATAAAGGTTAGGAATCAAATGTGTTATTTTTTTGCTATATTTTATTATATTTAATGTATTATTAGTATATTTATAGGTGAGTAGTTAGCATAATGAAACTAATGTACAAATATTTTTTATATATTTTTTCACTCTTGTAAAAAAAGAATTAAATTTTTCACAATTATGTACAAATTTTTTAAAATGAAAATGTTTTATAATTAATGTTTTGTAAAAGGAAATCGGTGATATGGCCTATTCATTAAAATTATATTTGCAGATGTCTTATTACTCACCATTAACTTTAAATAAATTTAATCTATCACTACATTGTAATTCTAAAATATGCTCGAAACTGTTACTGTAAAAAAAAATTCCACTTATTTCCTCATCATATTATTTATTTACTCTTTAAAGCATTAGGAACTCAAAAGATCATTGCCACACTTACAAAAGTGCACCACTTATTCTTATCTTGGGCTAGCTCCCATTACACCCCATTACACACTCTCTCTCTCAGGTCCGTTCTACTGATTTCCTCCCATCTGTGTCTAGGGCTTCCCAATGGTTTCTTTCCATTGGGTTTGCCAGTCAGTACCCCGAACATGGTGCCATTTACCCTACATATTCTGCCCATTGTAATCTACTGTTATATGGTTTATTAAATAAATACAAAACAACACAATTCAGTATCAATACATATGTAATGTATAGTATGAAATCACTTGACATAATGCCTATTGTCGAAGTCACAAAACATTATAATAAAGTAATCTATGTTCAGTGTTACCAACTGTCACATAACAATTATCTTACATCTACAAGACTTGATTATCCTAACAATGCCTTCTGATGAGTACAGGGTATACAACTTCCTCCCTTTATGAACCAAATATCTTCCTAAGCACCTTGTTTTTGAACACTCTATTTTTTTAATTTTCATAATATTAGGTAAGAGACCACCTTTCACAACGATGGAGAGTAACCAGTAATATTAATGTCTCATAGTCTATGAACTTAACATTTCTTGAAAACAAGCGAGTTGTCAACAACTTACTACCGAGTAATAGCACAATTGTAACAAGCACTAAAGATAGTAACCTCACTATGTCAAACAATATGTTCTTTGAAGTAAACTCTAAATTATCACTCTTAATCTATGCTACCATATATGTAGTTTTTTCCAGCATTCACTTCTAAACCTCTTACTTTACTAGCCTCTAGTAAAATTCCTGCAACAGCTTCCTTCCTATTGCCCAACAAAGTTAAACCATCTGTGTANAAAAAAAAAAAACTATATCAAAAATAAATAAAATACAAATTGTAAGTGAACACTTACCAGAAATATAGTTGACTATGTACCTATAGTTCAATCAATCCTTTGTATTGTTTACCATGCTTGCTGTTTTATAAAGAACAAAATTCATGTACAATCATGGCTAGTCAGATTATTTCAGATAAGCGAGAAAAATTAAAAGTACAAAATTTCACATTTCCATAAGGATGACATTGTTGCCAATGTTGGGTCAGGTAAGTATTCTTCGTTTAACCTGAAGGATAACGAGTTTACCTCGACTGGTTCACTATGGCGTAGGTAGCGCGTAGTATAAGCCCATAATGTAGTCCACTAAGGTGAGATTGCTATCTTTAAAGGCAAGCAGATGGACATTGCATTTTAATTTACTAACATTGAGGTGTTTATTAACTCTAAAAAGATTTTAAAAACTTTCTCACCGCACTAGTTATGTTTTATTATTATTATTATTATTATTAGCACCGCGTCTAACTACCCGTTCGGGTTATACGCACACTGGTTATGCTTTCTAATGAAAAAAGGCTTGTTTATTAAATTAAAGGAGTCACACATAAAATCATACACAATGTTATGTGTATTAAAGAGTAGTATGTATTATTTATTTCCAGCTGTGGTAAGTATATCCAAACACTTAATTTTTGTGTACATGTTCATTTGCTATATTGATTAAATTAAAATTTATATGGACCCATATTTTTATTTTGATATGGTTTTGATATCATCATCATCATCATCATCATCATCATCATCATCATCATCATGAACATCTTTCAGCCACTTGCTGGGTCTGTTTTGAACATAATCCTCTCCACTGCTTCCTTTCCTCCCACTAATTCTCTTCCTCCACCTTTACACAGTCCTCTTTCCTCCACACTCTTTCTTACTCCCTTGAGCCATCTGTCCCATGGTCTTCCTCTCGGTCTCCTACTTTCCACCAACACATTCAACATCCTTATCTTCTTCATTCTTCTCACATGGCCATACCAACTTAGTCGTGCCTTCTTTATCATGTCCTGGCTCTTCTTGTCTTGTTATAATCAAACTTAATATGTATATATAGGCAAACTATTCTTCGTTACAATTTTGATTTTGTGAATACCTTAGTCTTTACATCACCAGCCACCACTGAAATCCTGGTCGGTTGTGTAAGATAATTTTTCTTAAATGGTTTCCTTTTATCCCTTCACACAAATATAGGTGCACTCTCTTGACTCTATCCCATTTACTCTAATGGGGTAGACATGAGGAAGGAATATTTTTAGAGGTAACCCACCCACATTTGCCTAGAAGGAGAGTGGGAAACTATTTAGGAAAAACCAACCTAAGTAGATAGGTGCAAATACAGACATACAGACGTCAAGATCAAATTCCCTAGTTTCATAAAAAAAACCTCTGCTATATTTATGTTATGGATGTCAGGTTTGCGATCTGAATAAGAGCAGTACGGAACTACAATGTGTTGGATAGGATGGCCCTTTCCTGTAGTGGTGTTACATGATGAGGTTAAAGTGTTCACATTCAATGCTTGACGCTGGGGGAAGACATCTTACTATTGTACACAATATTGTATTTCTACACGGTCTTATTACACAGTTCCTAGCCATAAGACAATAATTGATTTTTTTTTATTATTTAAAGGAGAAGTACAGTACATACATAGTATCTGCAAAGAGATACTTAACCCAGGAATGGTCAAGGGGTGAGCGCAACGCTAACTTTAATTTCATTTCACCAACTATTTTAGCCAGAGATTAGCTATTGACATGTGTTGCTATCTAGCTGTCAATAAAAATGTTGCATGTGGGTTGACATCACTGATGGAGGCTAACTCCGCCTTCAGTGTGTGTTACACTAATAAACATTTATGACTGCGTTTAAAACGAATGTAGTGCTCACCCCCGACCGTTCATGTGTTAGTATTAGCTGATGAATCAATTTTTTTCTCTCTTAAATTTCTCCAACTATAACATTTTGTATTGAGTAGAAACTCTGGTCCATTTATTTATTTATTATTTTATTTTCATTTAATAAACATTATCTTGTGCAAGGGCAACATAATTTGTATTTATATACCTTTTTATTATTGTGTAACATTTTAGATGTTTATTTTTTAATTTGTGTACTGTTTTTATGTATTAATACTGAAAATAATTTATGGTACTTCAATTCAGTATTTATTCTGTTTAATATTATCAGTGACTCAACGTTTAGGGACCTTGTCTTAGGCCCAAATTAAAGAGAAACCACATGCTTTCAAGACTTAGCACAGAAAGGATTCCAAACGATCTGAAGATCCAGATAAGTAAGTTAAGTATCTTCACCTACAGAGCCACATCCAGCACCAGAACCTGTTCATAATCTAGAACGAGTAAAATGTAATTTCTGTCCAAAGGAAAAAACAGCAAAATTACGGCTAGCAGCACAACCGGCATTGTTGCTATCTGCGGAGAACACACGGTTACAATTTGTTGTCATTACTCTGGTGAAGGTCAAGCTAACAATGCAGACGCAGAGTGAATGAATGAAGAAAACACTATATTGTACTTTATCAGAAAATGTGTTATTTTATATAATAAAAATATTTTGTTACTACTATGTCTAATTTGTTTGAAAAGGTTAGAGTAAGAAATTATGTTAAAGACAATCATTCTGGACTTGGGTAAAGACATTAACGCATTATTATGTAATTTTTTAAAAGAAAATATGTAACTTTATTATAATAATTATTATTCAAAAATCTTTTGTTAGGTTTACAATAAAATAGTAACTTTCCTTGTTGTTGTAGATGTTTTTGTTATTGTATTTGTACATAAAACAATTAATAAATGTTCATGGTCTAATAAATAAAATATTTCAATGATTTCAGTGAAAATAAAGTATAAAAACATAAAATATTATAATGAATAAAAAATAAAATGAAAAAATATGACAATTAAAACTAAAAACTATAAAATTTGATATGTGAGCGCTGTGCTCACCCTCGACCGCTGACGTGACCCGGGGGACCTCGACCGGTTCTGGGTTAAATAGTAATGGTATTAAATCAATTCGTATTTAAAAATATGGATTATTGGATCTGTCAAAAAACTATAGTGCTCAATTTTTGAAATGCATTCAAATGCTTATTAAGGATTACAAATTAAAGAGAGTGATTTGTATAAAGATATTTTATTGACAGTAACATGTTTCAGATGATTGGCAGAGTATCGCACAGCTATTTTTGAAAATTACAACAAAGTGCACATACATAGATACATTAAGATTTTATAAATTAATTAGTATTACCTAATAAACATTTTTCATCTTGTATGATTTATAACAATCACAGTTAGAAAATAAATTTATGGCCCACACTTGCAACAATTCACTTCACTTCTTTATTATAGATAATGTTTATCTGTGTTATGTTCATTGTGCAGCTTGAGCTTGACTTCTGCTAAACTTAAGTTGATGCCGATGCCTTTGCCTTGCCAAAGTTTCCTCTTCTGTCGGAGGAAAAGTGTAATCAGGCCTTAGAGAATTGAAATCAACATACACTCTTTTGTGACAAATAATGGAATCCAGATAAGACACCAACTCGACAAATGAAGGTCGATCATCTGCACAGTGGGCCCAACATCTTAGCATTAGTGTGTACCTGAAACAAAGGTGACATGTTACCATTGTGAGCTATATTGGTGATTTATGTTTATATATATATATTTAATCTGCCATGTAGTTGTTTAAGTGGAGTATCAATAATCGAGATTCTGAGGTCAGCCAATCTCCCAATCAACCTGAACAGTTTGTTACTCATATAGAGGGAGATTCGTTGGCATCCAAGACTACACCTACTATATATACGACCCTAGGTATTATTATTTATAATCAAACTTAATTTGTCATACAATTTAAGAAAAATTAAATTATTTGAAATCTATACTAATGGGCATACAGTCTAGGGCATAGGCGGGCAACATATTAATCAATGTAGCCAAAGATATGGTGAATAAGAGATGGAACTCGCCACACTATGTAAAAATTGAGAAATTAGGTTGCTCATTCAAACATTTATAACAACACACACACTACACACACACTAAGTGTATACAAAACATGTACATTTTGAATGCTCTGTTACAACTTCCTCGAACATGAATGATAAAAATTGTTGACATTTTAATGTTAAATTTGACAATCCTTTTGTCTGACAGGTTGCTGAATATCTGAATTCACTGAAAATCTTAGCTCCGCCTCCAAATTCTAAATGAACACTTCAAGATCTGTATTTTGACTTTATGAATCCCATCATAGTGAACATTGATCCAAACATTGGCAATAATATAGAAATGCCCAATTTCAAAGATGAGAGATAGTTGTCAATCAGAATAAATCTCCACATAATAGTGACAAGAATTATGGTAAATTTTCAAGATTGTTCCATACTATGAAGAGAAAGTGAATAATCTTCAAGCTCCCTCTTTAACAGATATGAAAGGGTAGAAATTTCTTTACTTTGATTTGTAATATCAAAATGGAATTGATTGCACAAGGATTTAAATGCCAAATAAAACTCATTAAGTCAGAAAAATGCGATTAAAATTTCTGGGGTAGTTTTTTTTGGTCCACTTTACATAGCATTGCCGCTTCATTTCGAGTAAATCATACTTATTTTTCCCTAATGATATGCTTGAAGTATCGAATTACAACCCACACACACTGCCAGGATAAAAGTTTATTTTACTGTGATAACAAGCAAACTGAAATTCACCACACTCTGGTGGCGATTGGCGACATCGTTGCCCACCTTGGGCTTAGGGCATGTTTACTAATAGACTGGATTCTCGGTGATGGGGAGGTTGAGTTTCGAAACCTGTTCGGGTGTATTGAGCCTGACTTTTTATTAATGGTTTCTCAACTTGTTGAGTTTCGAAACCTGTTTGGGTGTATTGAGCCTGACTTTTTATTAATGGTTTCTCAACTATCCCTTCACACAAATGCACATATATTTAATCTAAAAGTTGAAGTTTCAATCTCGGCTCATTACACTGGTGGTAATTGTCCACATTTGATATATTACTGTGACTTTCCTATCCTCTTTTCACACTTATATGGGTGTATATCCTAATTTACCCTTCTCATCTTCACCACCAAAGTTAAGTTGTAACTATGTATTTTATTGGTTGACTGTCTCAAAACTGTAGTCAGAGGGGGATTTTGGGAGCTCAAACCCCCCTGAAATTTTATGAACAAGATATATATGGCTTTATTTATGATTCAAACAATATCAAAATTAAGGTAAAAGTACAAATTAGGGGGCTTTGTTACCATAAATTATTATTATTATTATTATTAGCACCGCGTCTTACTACCCGTTTGGGTTATAAGCACTTACGCTAATGTGTAATGGTAGGGTCCACGGTGGAGGCCTGGCATTCCTCACATTCACAAGTTGTGATTAATACACGTCTTGTCAGAGGTGAAGTAAGGGTTTGGTAATAAGATAAATCTTTGCCGGGACCGAGGATTGAACCCCGGCCGCTGTTACCATAAAAATAACTTCAGAGAGTGTCTTAGAGGTGTTTAGTATTTAGAATTTTTCCTAGCCTCTGGCCGTTAGGTTTTTTTGTTGCTATAGTAAAATTCAAATATCCTCTAGAACTATTTATCATTTACAAGTTTTTTTTTCTACCCTTTCGCAATTGGAGGATGTGCCCACCAAACCCCCCCTGAAATTATTGGCTGGTTACGGCCTTGCTCTGTCTTACTATCCATTTGGGCTATATGCATTTTTAATTGCGCTAGTGGGTTATATATGGGGAAGGTAGAATATATATAAAAGGTACCCGCATTTGTGTGAAGTGAAAGTGGGAAACCATTTAGGGGGGAAAAACAACCTAAATAAAACCGGTTGAGATTCTAACCTCAACCTTTCCATCAACGGCAAACCAGACCAGTAGAGCCGGAAATTTAGTCTATGTGCCTACCTTTATTAAATATACTAAAGGAAAATCAATTTGTTTGATCTGTGGTGATTGTACATACAATTCGTCCGTACAGTTGTCAGGTTTTTCGAGACGGCTCCCTTCCAGAAGAAAGGATAGGATGTCATGATCATCAACTGTGGGGTACGGGAAACCACCTGTAACACAAAAAATGTTGTGAACCACAATTTAAAAAAAAGACAAGGCTAATAAGTTATGCATTCAAATTTTTTTAAAGTTGTTACTATCATTACTACAGTCTTAAGATTTCTCTTTAGATTCCAAGTTGAAATATCTCCTATGATTTCTCTTTGGATTCCAAGTTGAAATATCTCTTATGATTTCTACTTGGATTTAAGTTGATATTTTTTCCTTGCTGATCAAAGTTAGACAGAACATAATTTAATACCATATTCATTAGTTTATAGTACATAACCGTTCCTGTTGTTTAAGACATCAGTTTCACAATATATGTTATAGTTTGAAAAAATATATCTCTAAAGTGCTTGATTGATTGCTTAGAATTTTAAATACATATCACTTGGGATGATCAACTAAAATGAAACCTTAAGGTCCGCTACCCTAAAATGGATATTCAGATTGCAAAACCATATAGGCCTACATACGTAGTTTGGCCTAGGTTAAAAGATTGACCTTGCCTTAGTAATTAAGAAATGTGTTGTCTTTTTAACCAATTCAAATTAGCTTTGTTAAGAAACTCCTCTTTCCTGAAAGTATGATAAGTAATGTATTTTTTTATTTTTTGTGGAATGTCTGTCTCTTTACTTATTGGTCTCATAAAAAATTACTAAAAACTACCATCTAAATTATGTTTTAGAACAATTTAAATGGCTTCTAGAGGAATTAAATGTTAACATATTTTCTTGACACATCCGGGACTCGACTACAATCCACCACAAGCATCATCCCTCTCCCCCGAAATACATTTTGAGCACACCGCTGTTAAAAAGATACCAGCCAAGGTTTTTTAAATGTGGTTTACAGAGTTCATAGCTTAACTACTTATCACCAAGAGAATAATGAAATTACCAAGCGTTCCTATTTCCCAAAGTACGATCGCAAATGACCACACATCACTTTTACTGGAGTAGAGTTTGTCTCTAATGGCTTCTACAGACACCCACCTCAGTGGAAACTTCTTGTGACGGCTATTTATATAAATTCCTGACCTTGACAAACCAAAATCTGAGATTTTCAGTGTCTTATTTTCATCGATAAGAATATTGCGAGCTGCCAAATCTCTGAAAATAGGAAAAATCATATCACTGAAAAACATTTTAAAATTTTAATAGTGTGTATCAGTTTAGTTTATTCATATTTAATGCATTGATCAACATACAATAAATTGTTCGGAACAAATAAAACTGGTTTTACGTTTGTTTCAGCTAGGACTATGTTTGTTAAATTTTTGTATAAATTGACAATTGTAGTAAGATTCTGGCAAGAGAAACCTTATCCGACAACTAAGAAAACTACTAGACCTACTTCCGCATAAAGTCATAGTATCTGCCGCTGTCACTATTGATAGATTCAATTTGGCTTTGGAATTAAGTGAAATAGTAAAATGATTTCTATTTTGACTGCAAAAAAAATAAATTGTATTTTTATAAAAGGTTCTATTCCAGAATAATACTGGGGATTTTTTTTTTCTTAATTGGTAAAGTTGTATGCACCTCACAAAAATGATCTTTAATATTAAATTCATGCTCAAACCTAAAAAAACAACTAAAAAATAAATATATCTTTATTTTCTTACAATTGGACATTTTGATCAGCATGTAGAAAATACATTAACATTGATAACATTTCACTGTATTATTAGTATTATTTCATATATCTATCAAAAAATGACAGCTGCTGTAGATAACATTATATGGTGTATGAATACATGAAAATAGTTTTAATAGCTTTCCTAACTTTCCCATGAAAATTTGACTATACATTGACAATGAAACATTTAAAAGATTTTCTACTTAAAAAAACCTTATAATTTAAGTTTTTTAAAACAAATGATATACAAGACTGCTTGTCCAGTCATCCACACCTGTGAGTGATTTGTTTTTTCTCCAGGTGAGACATCCCCTTGGCTATTTGCAGCGCAAAGTTTTGCAATTCCATGGGGTCAAGGATATACTCCAAGGAAGGGTGCCTTAACCCAGTTTGAGTCGATATATGGCCTGATATATTACTTTCAACTGAAACATTATATAAAAAACGATTTTATTTGAATGTAAACTTGATATAAATTTGTAAAAAAAACTGCATCAGATCTTTCCTCGATCATCATATCCTAATACCTTTTAATTGATGAAAAACAAATAACCAAAATAACCTGCGTTTTGAAAACAGGAAAAGTAAAATTACCGTCAAATGGGGTGAAGATGACCACAGGGATGAAGTTTACCAAGTCTTTCAAATTCGTTTATTTTCCTTATTATGACAATTAATTAATTACAAATTAAATTTTTTAACATACATTCTCATTACATTTGTAGTCCAGTTTGGATGCTTATAAACAAATATGCAGAAATATTTTTTTATATATAAAAAATTTTACCAAATATTTTAACCCTGGACAAGTATTGATGCTCGATGTTTATCTATAGCTTAAACAGAAAAATTCTACGAGAAAAAAACAATGTCTCAAGACTTTTGAACACAACTAATATGTTAGCAAGAAGAAACAATAATTTTTAACCCAAATATTATCTAAAAATATAAAACTGTGCAAGTTGTACACTTTATGAGGGTGAAGTTGACCAGCCTACAACACTTGTGATTTTCCATGTGGTGTTGATGTCTTTGAAGAATTGATGTGTCAAACAATTAAATAATTTTAAAGAAAGCAAGGTAAACATTCATTTATTATTATTTGGAAGTGTGCTAATAATTAGTATTGATAAATATGATCAAAAATCCATACATATTTTAGTGCTTTGTAATAAGCTTTGATGGGTGACCTGGTGGTCTAGGGGTAAGGTGTCGAACTGCTGTACTGGGGCCTGGGGTTCAATCCTCGGTCCCGGCACAGATTTATATGATTACCAAACCCTTCCTTCACTTCTGACAATACATGTATTAATCACAACTTGTGAATGTGGGGAATGCCAAGCCTCTACTGTGGTTCGGATTCCATGTTAAACTGTAGGTCCTCCATTTCATCTCACAATCACCCTACCATTATACATTAGCGTAAGTATGTATAACCCGAACGGGTAATAATAATAATAATAATAATAATAATGCTAATAGTGATAATAATAATAATAATAATGCTAATAGTGATGATAATAATAATAATAATAATAATGCTAATAGTGATGATAATAATAATAATAATAATGCTAATAGTGATGATAATAATAATAATAATAATAATAAGCTTTGGCAATTTTAAAGGTTATATTTTTAAGAAAAATATATGATAAGTATCAATAAATTGCAAGTTAACACTATAGGTCTATTATTCTTCATATTTTATTGATCA